>CM059199.1:55006330-55170692 GCA_030323885.1 Branchipolynoe longqiensis
CACCACCACACCACCACCACCACCACCATCATCACCCACTTCCACCCACACCATCACCACACACTCCCACCACCACTACCACCATACACTGCCACCACCACCACCACTACCACCACCACTACACACTCCCACCACCACCACACTACCACCACCACCACCAGAACCATCAAAACACACTTCCACCCACACCACTACCACCATACACTGCCACCACCACCACCACTACTACACACTCCTACCAGCACCACACTACCACCACCACCACCACCACCAGAACCATCATCACACACTTCCACCCACACCACCACCACCACCACTGTCCACACCACACACTGCCACCACCACTACCACTATATACTACCACCACCACCCGCCACCACCACCTTACCACCACCCTACCACCACCACCACACTACCACCACCACCATTACCACCATACACTGCCACCACCACTACTACACACTCCCACCACCACACTACCACAACCACCACCACCAGAACCATCATCACACACTTCCACCCACACCACCACCACTGTCCACACCACACACTGCCACCCCCACTACCACTATACACTATCACCACCACCCGCCACCATCACCCTACCACCACCACCCTACCACCACCACCCTACCACCATCACCCTACCACCGTCACCCTACCACCACCACCCTACCACCACCACCCTACCACCATACACTGCCACCACCACCACCACCACTACTACACACTCCCACCACCACCACACTACCACAACCACCACCACCAGAACCATCATCACATACTTCCACCCACACCACCACCACCACTGTCCACACCACACACTGCCACCACCACTACCACTATACACTACCACCACCACCCGCCACCACCACCTTACCACCACCCTACCACCACCACCACCACTACCACCATACACTGCCACCACCACCACCACTACTACACACTCCCACCACCACCACACTACCACAACCACCACCACCAGAACCATCATCACACACTTCCACCCACACCACCACCACTGTCCACACCACACACTGCCACCACCACTACCACTATACACTATCACCACCACCCGCCACCACCACCCTACCACCACCCACCACCACCACCCTACCACCACCACAATACCACCACCACACTACCACCACCATACTACCACCACCACCACTACCACCATACACTGCCACCACCACCACCACCACTACTACACACTCCCACCACCACCACACTACCACAACCACCACCACCAGAACCATCATCACACACTTCCACCCACACCACCACCACCACTACTGTCCACACCACACACTGCCACCCCCACTACCACTATACACTGTCACCACCACCTGCCACCACCACCCTACCACCACCCACCACCACCCTACGACCACCACCACCACACTACTACCACCACCACACTACTACCACCACCACACTACCACCAGTACCACTACCACCATACACTGCCACCACCACCACTACCACAACACACTGCCATCACCACCACACTACCACCACCACCAGAACCATCATCACCCACTGCCACCTGTACCACACCACCACACCACACATCACCACCATCATCACCTGCACCACTGCCCGCACCACTAATACCACCACACCACACATATATACACACGCACACGTACATACATGCATGCAAACACACATTGCATTAGCATATATACACATACACGCATACATATACCTATTGTGACTGTGTGGAAAAAGATACATCTAATATGCCCTGTGCTCTATTTCGTGTACCCGACACCACCACCACCACTGCCACCACCACCATACACTGCCACCACCATTACCACTATACACTACCACCACCACCCGCCACTACCCACCACTACCACAACCACCACCATTACCATCACACACTGCCACCTGTACCACACCACCACCACTCACCACCATCGTCACCTGCACCACTGCCCGCACCACTAATACCACCACACATACATACATATACGCACACGTACATACATGCATACTTGCATACACACATTATGTTCGCATATAGACACACACACACATACACATACCTATTGTGACTTCTACTCAAAGGTATCCTATAAGGTCTCTGATTAACAGGATATGCACTACCTGTATCAATATGCATTTCTACAACCGTAGTAACTCTGAGTTTAACATCAGATTAAGGAAATATAGAAGGAAATTGTATCTTCCAATAGTCTAATTCTAGCACTATCCCTGCAATTCCTCTATTCATAGTCTCTAAACCTATCCACAGATGTAGAGCATCACACAAGGAAACAAATTTATCTTTATAACTAATTTCAGCTGCACACATTACCATTACATCTGTACCTATGAGCATATCAAAGCTCAGTGAATCTACTAGAAAGAAAGGACATAACATATCGTAAAGAGAAATATACGCTATACCTACAGTAGGAATTAGATGTCCTGACAGAGATCTCAATCTACTACCCGGATACAATTGCCCATCGGATACACCGATGTCAATCAGAGATTTGAAAACAGACAAATATATCAAACTCTTAGCCGCACCTGAGTCTACAAGACCAGATAAATTAAATCCATCAAATTCAATATTAATCAAAGGACGTGCATCAAGTGTTCTTTCTAGTTTCCCGATGGTGTAGTACCACTCATGTTAGAGTTACCCAAAAGTAATTTTATTTTATATGGACAATCGCACATCATGTATACTTCATTACATAAGTAACAAGATATCGTACGCTTTGGCACTGTACTATGCTTTCTTTGCCTCAAAGCATTGCTTTTCCGCGACTGCGGATACGTGTGAGCTGCACCTACAGGTAATGTCTGCGTCCGTGCAACGGGTGAACATTTCCATTACTCCCCATCTGTTGCATTGACAGCGCATGCCCCGCCATGTGCTGTGCGACTGGAGTGTGCCTAATTACAGGGGCATTTTCTACCCCGACCGACTGCCCTAGGTTTACGTGCGGCAATCCACCACATATGGCTTGGTTGTAAGAACTGACACGAGAAGGTGTCGCAGCTCAGAAACACCACTGGCTAACGACAAGTTACCTATGCACTTCCTAAGAGACTTTATCTCACCATGAATAGTCTTAAGGACCTGACTATCTGAACCAGAGGATTTAGAACCTAGGTGATATGTGAGAAGAGAAAGACTTGGGAAAAAATCCAAAGAAGTACCATTTAGACTATCCATTTGCTCACAAATAGCTAAATTACCAAGACCGATTTAGCACGTCTCTGCTGCCTAATAACAGACCTATCACTAAGAATAGACATTCCGAAGGCTTCTTCACAAGTTTTTGGTCGGTTCGTTTCTACATACCACATGGTATTATCATCAAGTAAGGATTCGAGAAATCTCGAAAGGAGTATATCAGAGGTATCAGTACCAAAAACTGCAGTTGGAAGATCCCAACCTTTTGCTGTAGCAGTCTTAAACCGCTGACAGTATGCAGCTACTGTTTCCACTTCTTCTTGCTTCATAGCCATCGCTACCCCCTTTAAATGACTACGTTCATCCGCTGTCAAAAGAGTAGATGCTATCACTTCCTTAATTTCTTTCCAGGACCTAGCATTTTCATGCTGAAAAGCAGTGAAAAGAACCTCATGCAGCATTCCTGTTGCATTTGACAAAGCAAAGTGAATAATGTCTAGGTCTGAAATATCTGCCAGAGTCCCGATACGTTCGATCAAGTCAATCCAATTATGTAATGCCCCTCTGTCTGACCCGTCTAGTAGGGGAACAGACTTGCCATACGCTTTTAATGATGTATTTCATACCTCTCTCTGCCTGTGCTCAACCTGTAATAATTCATGTGCCTCCTATGTTCTTCTCTATCCTCCCGTAATTCTGTCCTGTCCCTAATATCAGATAAATGCTCCTCCTGTTCTTCTTTAAGAATATCTAACCTAAGCGCCATAAATTTAGACCATGCTTCTAACACTCCCATTTCAGCAGAATAATTTCCCAGTGTACAATGTTGAAACTCGTCATGCAGCAATTCCTTCTTTGCGTGTGTGAGCGGCATCTCCAAGCTGCTGTTGCATGCGGTGGTAGAAAAGATTTAGCAGAATTGAATCCAAGTATAGATATGTCTGTAAAGTAGAAATAGTAAAAAAAAGATGTAGCGTATTACTATGCTCCCCCCTGCATGTCAAGGTTAATGAAAAGCCGAAAGTAGTCCCGTAAACAATTTTTTTTTTAGTGGCGACGCGAGGCTTCAATGATGGCACGCTACAGACATACCATTAATAAAGTCAAGTGGACCTTCTAAAATAGTGATATTTTCAGAAATAAACGTTGACAAACCAAATTCCGAAGAAATTTCAAACCCCCACAGAGTCAAAAATAGCAGAAAAAACACTACCTACACAACACGCCAAACAAGCATCAAGTTTCTACTTGTTAAATTAACACTGTGTGTCAATAACCATTGTGGTCAACAGTTTGTAGAGTCTGATGCTCGAATCTGTGTCTATGTAGGCAGGGTATGGTGAAAACAATACAGACAAAGAGAAAGGAAGAGTATAAAGTGTAAAGCTAAGATTCCTTATATGCGGTATGCGGCATGCAAATGCGAATGCGGCAAAAAGTCGAAAAGCATGTAACTGAATAGTGGTGCTTCCAAACGTCTGAATGCGAATGCGAATGCGAATGCGAATGCGAATGTGAATGCGAATGCGAATGCGGCAACTGAATCGGTCCATGGACCGATCGGTGCGGCATGCGAATGCAAATACTGGTGCGTTTGCCATAGAAAACAGTTGTGAGAAACCTGTCACTGTGTGTGTGTGTATATGTGTGTATATATGTGTGTATATGCATATGTAAGTGAGTATGGGTCAGTAAAGTTTGGCGGTGAGTTGTGAGTAAAGCTAAGATTCCTTATACGCAGTATTTTTGAATAATACAAATATGGACTTTTTAAAGTTGTTACTGTAAAGATCAAACCAAATCGCTGCATGCCGCATGCCACATGCCGCATGCCGCATGCCACATGCCGCGTGGGTGGAATCAACGCATGCTGCATGCTGCATTCGCATTCACATTCGCAGGCCGGATACCGTGTATAAGGAATCTTAGCTTAAGAAGAAGAGAGAGTCCAGCCCTCTGGTTTATTGCTTATATAGTTACATGGGTTCATTGTAGAGTATCACCCCACCCCTTTCCCTCAATGGGAATCAAGCATTCTTGGCCCTACCAATAGGGATCCAGCATTCCTGGTCCCCATGGATACCAGTGGTCTGCCCACCACCACAAGCAGTATGGCCCCATGACCACCACCAACCTTGACCTTTTGAGTGTGGCGATCCCTATCCCAGCAGAGGGGGTAGGCCCTGAGTGCAATCACACCCAGACCTTCCAGCACCACTATAGCCGTGTTTACACGGGAGAGTTAAATCGCTTCATATAAATCGCCTTGCCTAGTTTGCCTCACTTTCGCCGTGTAAACGCACCAGTGAAGCGGATTAGGGCTGATTCGCTTCATATGATTCGCTTTATGTATACCGGTGTTGCGGATTCCGAGGGACACCAGTTTCACAGGGACACTTCCATTCAAATGCATTGTTAACGGCCGTGAGCAAATCTTCATACAGAAAAAGTCAAAAATCTCCCAAATTACACCATCTAGATATAAATCGCTTGGTACACATATAGAAAACATCTTTACCAAAAACATTATATTAAATTCATAAGGTTAGGGTTCTTGAATTCTATTAATTTTGAATAAAACTAACGTTTTACACTGCGCGTACCGTCAAACTCAAGGCATTGTCAATGGCCGTGAGCAGTCTTCATACAGACAATACAGAAAAAGTGAAATATCTCTAAAATTACACCAGCTACAAAGAAATCGCTTGGTACACATATAGAAAACATGCTTAGCAAAAACATTATATTAAATTTATAAGGTTAGTGACGATGCTGTTCGAGTTTGACGTGTGTGCAGGAGCGATGTGTTCCTGTGAAACTGGTGTCCCTCGGAATCCGCAACACCGGGTCGCGAGGTGGTTTATGTGAAGCGATTCAGCTGGTTCCCGGGCGGCGATAGTGTAAAATAGCAGTGCTCGCCGGCTACAGGCTCAGCTGTAACTATCGCTGGTGCCTGGCAGTGTTAGGGACCGATTAGGCCGAAATCTATTGAAAGCGATCATATTTAACAGAATTACATACTCAAATAATGAAATTTAATTAAATTAACCCTAAATTCCAAGCGATATTAACGTAGCCGCTACATTGGTGTCGTTATTCATATTGTGAATCGACATATGTAAACTAAACAAATAGCAGTACTCGCCGGCTACAGGCCCCCCACTAAGGCTGCTGGTTCCCGGCGCCGACACACTTTCAAACTCGGTCCGTGTAAATGCGCCACTACATCGCTTCATATAAATCAATTTTCCTAATTCGCTTCACAATTGCCTGTGTAAACACGGCTTTGGTCTATTTACATCCCACTCAGGCACCACCAACCCATACATATATATATACATATATGCACCTGGTCACATACACTGATAATTAGTAGAACATTTGCATTCCCCCTATGCCGAATATCGGAATATTTTACAGTAGGATTCGAACTCACAAGTTCGAACCCTGATCGGGTCAAACCAATGAATTAACAATGTATACTTGTCGCTACCTGATTGGGATATCAGGTCATGGTGCTGACGACCTGGTCTCAGTGGGACATCACTATAAAGTCACCATGAGTTGCACACTGTCACAAGTCGGTACCCGTCCTTATATGACCTTAGATGTTGCCAGTACGTAAAACTCAAACAACCAACCAACCGAGCCAACAGGTGCAGGCAGGAGATGATGTGTGTGGGCAGCAGGTGATGGTGTGCCGGCCAGCAGGTGATGGTGTGCGGGCCAGCAGGTGATGGTGTGCGGGCCAGCAGGTGATGGTGTGCTGGCCAGTAGGTGATGGTGTGCGGGCCAGCAGGTGATGGTGTGCAGGCCAGCAGGTGATGGTGTGCGGGCCAGCAGGTGATGGTGTGCTGGCCAGCAGGTGATGGTGTGCAGGCCAGCAGGTGATGGTGTGCTGGCCAGCAGGTGATGGTGTGTGGGCAAGCAGGTGATGGTGTGCAGGCCAGCAGGTGACGGTGTGCAGGCCAGCAGGTGATGGTGTGCAGGCCAGCAGGTGAAGGTGTGCGGGCCAGCAGGTGATGGTGTGCGGGCCAGCAGGTGATGGTGTGTGGGCCAGCAGGTGATGGTGTGCGGGCCAGCAGGTGATGGTGTGCAGGCCAGCAGGTGATGGTGTGCGGGTCAGCAGGTGACAGTGTGCAGGCCAGCAGGTGATGGTGTGCTGGCCAGCAGGTGATGGTGTGCGGGCCAGCAGGTGATGGTGTGCGGGCCAGCAGGTGATGGTGTGCAGGCCAGCAGGTGATGGTGTGCAGGCCAGCAGGTGATGGTGTGCAGGCCAGCAGGTGATGGTGTGCAGGCCAGCAGGTGATGGTGTGCAGGCCAGCACGTGATGGTGTGCGTGCCAGCAGGTGACAGTGTGCGGGCCAGCATGTGATGGTGTGTGGGCCAGCAGGTGATGGTGTGCGGGCCAGCAGGTGAAGGTGTGCTGGCCAGCAGGTGATGGTGTGTGGCCAGCAGGTGATGGTGTGCAGGCCAGCAGGTGATGGTGTGCGGGCCAGCAGGTGATGGTGTGCAGGCCAGCAGGTGATGGTGTGCGGGCCAGCAGGTGATGGTGTGCGGGCCAGCAGGTGATGGTGTGCTGGCCAGCAGGTGATGGTGTGTGGGCCAGCAGGTGATGGTGTGCAGGCCAGCAGGTTACATTGTGCGGGCCAGCAGGTGATGGTGTGCGGGCCAGCAGGTGATGGTGTGCAGGCCAGCAGGTGATGGTGTGCAGGCCAGCAGGTGATGGTGTGCAGGCCAGCAGGTGATGGTGTGCAGGCCAGCAGGTTATGGTGTGCAGGCCAGCAGGTGATGGTGTATGGGTGCAGGTGATGGTGTGCATGCAGCAGGTGATGCTGTGTGGCCAGCAGGTGATGGTGTGTGGCCAGTAGGTGATGGTGTGTGGCCAGCAGGTGGCATGTGCGGGCAGCAGGTGATGGTGTGCAGGCCAGCAGGTGATGGTGTGCAGGCCAGCAGGTGATGGTGTGCGGGCCAGCAGGTGATAGTGTTTGGCCAGCAGGTGATGGTATGTGGGCAACAGGTGACGGTGTGCGGGCAGCATGTGACAGTGTGCGGGCAACAGGTGACAGTGTGTGGGCAGCAGGTGGCGTAACTATCATGATGAAAGCCACTAGTATATGTTAGTTGTTACCATATTCGGGCCTGCTTTGAGCGTTCACTGCCCGTACATTCTCTACAAACTCACCTGCATTGTCAGCCCCAATTAGGTGGCAGACTGCAAACACTGAACGTATAACTGCATTCAGGGTGTTTTTTTTTTTATCACACCACCAACGCTGAACAGGGCTGTTCTAGGTGCCCTTTTCGATGGTCGGTCCTTCCGCTTGACTGGTAGTAGTACCAACTGTCAATTTAGGTCACCGGACACGGTGGTCTAATCGGTAGAGCACAGGCTTCCTGTGCGAAAGGTCAGGAGTTTCAATTCTGGCCGAGTCAAACCAATGACTTATAAAATCGGATTATGTAGCTTTAATGTCCAGAAACAAACAAGGGGGGGGGGGCGCCATTCGTAGGTCCCGAAATTATTTCGGATAAAAATTGATAAAGGGTGGTTTGTGGTTTATTTAATAATATATAATTTTATATATATTGTTTCAGGCAACAGATACAAGGTTGGGTTCAAATCTTTATTTAAATAAATCTTGTCGATCCTGTTGATCCAGTTACTGGTTGCTTGGCAACGATGCCGCATTAACCCCTCTTGACGCGATATAACATCTATAAGGGAAACAAATCATTAAGCCATTAGTTATCATTCAACAATTAAGTTCACATAGTCATGAAGCTATAGCCGTGTTCACACGGGGAATGTAAATCGATTCGTAGAAATCGACTTGCCTAGTTCGACGCACATTTCCCGTGTGAACGGGCGGCTGATTCGGATTACGCCTGATTACGCCTGAATCGATTTGTGTGATGCGGATACTGTAAACCACCTGTGGAGGTCGATTACGTGAGTCGATTTCTGTGATTCGATTTATTTTGCCCGTGTGGACGCACTGAGGCGGATTAAGCACCTCACACGCATGCGCAGTCGAGAGCTTACTTTGTTGACTTTCTGGTCGATCAAAAGTGCATATTATATAATTTGGTCTATGAACCTGCTAGAGGTGCACAGATATTTTTTTCATAATTTATTTTTAGGGTTTCACTGCCCAGCAGAAGTTTTGACCGTTCCAAACCAATACGGTTCAGTACATACATATCTAGGTCGAACCCACTGGCGCTGGTCAGACTAGACTTGCTCATGCGCAGATATCGATTTCCGGCCCAAGTACTGCCCGTGTGAACGGGCCGCTAATTTGACTCACCTGATTCGATTTGTCTAATTCGCTTCACATTTTGCCGTGTGAACATGGCTTATGAGGTATAATTGTATTGATATTTAAATCACCAGAAATAGTTTGAACTAAAAGTAGTAGATCTATAGCAAAAAACAGGTCGCAGCTAGTTATTCCTGAAGCGTCGTCTCTGACAGGGCTGCTTAAAAAGTGTCAGAACGCTGGATTGTAGAATATCAATATTATCATAGCTCGCTACTTTTGGGATGAATAATTTGTATATTAGCTCCAAGGCTCATGATTTTGTTTGATGGATTATTTTGTTTATAAGGGGCAGTAGGAAGACAACCATTAATGATTACATTGTTCATGCAATTTCTATTGTTAACATAATAGTCTATGTTTGTGGAATAACGTATGGAAATTGTGAATAATATTTTTTTTCTAAATTGATATCTAAATGTCTAGACTAATCGAGATCATTCACGGGATCTTTGTTTGTTTCTCTCCCATTTCATCAATTCTACTTCAATACAGATAAACACTGAATGCTGGAACCAGGAGCTCTACCTCCTATTTACAGTTGGCATTCATATCAAATCAGGTTTTGCTCGGATTTAGACATGGCTATTATTCGCCCTTACTGTGGGGAGTGTGTGTGTGTGTGGGGGGGGGGGGGTGTATTTTCATCCAAATCGGAGCAGACATTCAGAGACAATGAAACTACTTACCGTGGTGTGTGACATCAACCCGCTCCTATTATGGAACACGAGGAAAAAAGAGTAACATTATTATATCGTCCCCAGGGATCCTATTGCAATTACAATAGCTTTTTTCCGTATATATAGTGAATTTTTTAGATTTATTTTTAGTACATTTGATTAAAGTTGCATCGTCCGATGGTTTTGAGTTTTTGACATTTTGTGAGATAAATACATTAGGTTGATCGTTATAATGTATCTCACTTTAGCTTGAAGTAACTTTGATTTAAAATGGCTAAATTTTGGGATATTTAAAGTGCCGCCATGCAAAACTAATTTTGGCAAGCACGCCAAAACTCTGATACCAACACCTTCTGCAGTAACAGCTATTAAATTGACTCAGTATTCACTTATATATGGTGACAAATGTTTAATAAGTGCGCCATTATCTAAGTTAGATATGTAGAATCAAATTTAGATAATTATTTTGGTTTCGAAAATTTTATCTTCTCATCGGACGTTAAGGAAGGGAAATTTCATTCGAGAAACAACTGGTCTTCCTCATTCCACTGCTCCTTGCCATATCCTAGTAAATGCCGAATGTCAGGCCAGGTAGCAAAACGTATACAGTTTTAAGTCATTGGTTTGACTCGGTCAGGGTTTTAAAAAAAAAACATGGTTTCGAATCCCATGACCTACTAAAACGGGAGACGGACACTCAACTCATTCGCCCATCTCATTTGGTTAAGGCCCTGTCACATTACGGCGTATGGCGGGAGCGTATTGAAAACCTACGTAGGTCCTGCACGTGCCGGCCTATGATGACATTTGGTGACCTTTTGGCTGGTTTTGAGCGTATGTGGAACCTATGAGGAGCGTATGAGCATGTGGGAGCGTGCTGTGACATTTTTTGACAGTTTTGATTGGCATGTGGAGCGTATGAGTAGCGTATGCATAGCGTGTGAGTAGCGTGCATACGCTGTGCATACGCTAGGAGTACGCTCCCATACGTAACTCGTAGGTTATGCGTATGCTACATATGCTAGAGATACGCCGGTGACACAAGTTGAGCGTATGAAAAACCTATGCCGGCGTACCCCTAGCGTACGAGGAGTGTATGCCAGCGTATGAGGAGCGTATGTCGGCGTATGAGTAGCGTATGGGCCATACGCTCTCATAGGTCGAGATTTTTTGAGCATGCACAAAAAAATGTGGACGGACGGATTTATGAAAGCGTATGGCGGCGTATGCCTCATAAGCCGGCATCTGGCGGCGTATGAGTAGCATATGAGTAGCATATGCGTAGCGTATGAGTAGCGTATACAGCGTATGCCGACGTATATGACGTAACGCGCCTACGCCGCCATACGCTCCCGCAAAACACCCTAATGTGACAGCCCCTTAAATAATAATAATAATAATAATAATAACACCCTGGGGTTGCTAGTGTCTCAGCTGCAGAGAGGTTAGTTTATTAATCTCTTTGTACGTAGTATCCAGTACGAACAACTGCATTAGCTTCGGGTACCACCTAAAATAGAACGCAGAAGATAATTAAAGACGGGGGGGGGGGGGGGAGGCTGGCCAGCCGGGATGGGAAACGTACACAAAATAAGCAGGCAACAATCAATCAATCAGCAAGTAACAATCATCAATCAATCAGCAAGCAACACAGCACCAAGTTGGGTCTTACAAAATTGGTTCATATCTATTTATCAAAACCTTTCATAATTTTAAATACTTCAATTATGTCACTTCTTTTCCTGTAGGAAAGGGTAGGAAGTTTCAATGCCCTAAGCCTTTGTTCATAGGGTAAGTCCTTTATAACTGCAACTAACTTTGTTGCACGTCTCTGAACCTTTTTGATCTCCAGAATATCTTTCCGAAAAATTGGGCTCCAAATTTGTGGACAGAATTCCCAAACTGGCCTAACAAGAGACTTAAATAGAAATATTCCGGCAGTATCAGAGCTCTCTTTTCCAGTTGACAGCAGCAAGGGTTCAGGAGGAAGGGATGGGTAAAGGTGGGTCCAGCCGTTCCAACAACAAGAACAAAGCGAGAGAAAACGATAAGTTAAAGGGCCCCACACAAGCAAACAACTCCCTTTATCAGGGGGAGAAGTAAGCCCGGGAGAGAAAAAAAAGGGTAGAGTATAGGAAAGAGAAATGAGGAGAGTTGAGTCAAAGGACCATGTCTATTTGCTCGATGGTGACCAGCCAGCGAGCCAAAGACATGGACAGAGTAAGAGTAGAAAGTGAAATGCTGGTGGGCTCCCCCTCCTGGAACTCTTTTCAGACAATATCAAGGAGGAGCATGGCCAGCAGAGAGGAGATAGAGAGAGGTGTGGATAATTTGCAGACTGGATAGCAAGTGACATATATGCTTCCGACCGAGTGCCGAAAGCAGCCCCCAGAGAAGGGGAGCGGGGGGGGGGGCCCGAGGTGCATGCTGGGCACCCCACCCATTGAGGGTGGGGGGGGAGGGGGGGGGAGGAGCCACTATAGAGTATATTACCCGCGATAAAGGGGTTTATCATTATCCATATATCTTATGTAATATATACATATTATATATGCATATACACATGCACATACATATATATGTATATATACACACAATGTCCTACAACCAGCAACGGAAAAGAGAAAGTAAAACGAAGAATTGCGTAGTGTACGACTGCCTTTAAAAGGCGGCCCATCGTCTATATTTAGTTCCACCGCGTGACGACGTTGTCACCTGCTTCACGGTTGAATGCTCCCACAATGCAATTTTATTTGGCCTACAGAATCAAGTCGCACCAGCACTGGCCAGTCACGTGACTATATCAGTCCCAGGGTACGTGGGCCCTTTGCCCAACAGCCAAGGTCACTCAGCAGACTCATTTTTATCTAAACTGTATTAAGAATTGGAATTAATGAAGAATGCAGACAATATTTGTAGAATCCAGTTTATTAGTGAATATGTTGTCAATTTGCGTAGCACTGTGCTCTGTTATTCTAGTTGGTTGTATATGGTTCTTTTCGTGGTAAATGGGGCCATTGTGTGACGTCAGGGTTAAAAATTAATATTGTGTATTTCTCTATTTTTTTTGCTAAGTAGCCAAATCTTGTACATACTAGTAATGCGAAGAAAAATATAGTTTAGATTACCATCTTGTCAGAATAACAAAGATTAAGGGTGAATGTAACATAGGATTCATAAATAACAATTATTTTAGATTATTTAATGCATGAAACAATTAATTGTTATGCTATGAAACCCTAAGTATACAACTGCACTATAAAAGAATCTTTATAGGGAAGTTATATTCTTCCCAATTTTGGGTTGTGGACGTAGCGCAATTGAAGGAGACACCAAGAAACTTTTCATACAATATTTTCATACAGCCTTGTAGAAAAATGCTATTACTAGTTATGGTATTATAAAATAGGCTTACACATGCAACAGTAGCAAGTGTTTTCTGACTGAAGCTCCGGTATTCCCAGAATAGCATATTCCCTGACATAACAAGCTAGGGACAAGCAGGGGACGCCACAGTTACGTCCAGAACAAGTTTAACCATCATAGAATATTAGAAAAAGATACATAGATATTAATTGAATTGATTCTCAATTTTCCTAAAGTTTACTTTTAGGTTTCTTGCATTTAAATGTATAATTAATTATAGTTTTTCTTTTTACATATGGGTCTTCTGTGGTTCACCGTCGGGTGTGGGATCTAGATTGTGGTTACAATGCATGCTTAAAAAAAATATTATCATTATACTCTACTTGACTTTGGTTTGGGGTAACTTCGATAATAGATGGTTAACTTTTGAGATATTTGAAGTAAAAAAACAACAAAAAAGACTAACGTTTGGTGTGCCCCCAAAACGCTAGAGTCCGAAATGCTGGAAAAGGTACGCTTGCAGGACTTTAATATTCACTGCAAGGAAATTATATGCAATACAATATTTGGCACTAGACGGACTACAATATTTGCTTGCACTGTGCAATATTTCAGGCAACTCAGATAAAAATCCAACAAAAAACATGATTTCCTTGAAAGGGGGGGGGGGGGGGGGGGGGAGTCATGGAGGAGAAGGAGTGGGAGGAAGGGATAATGATGGGAAGAAAGGGGGAAGGGCGGAGGAGAGTGAAGGAAGGGAGGAGAGGGAACGAGAGTAGAGGGAGGAAGAAGGAGGGGGCGGAAGAGAATGGGAGGCGGAGGAAGAGAGAAGGTGGGGGAGAAAGGGGGAAGGGTGGAGGAGAGTGAAGGAAGGGAGGAGAGGGGAAGAGTAGAGGGAGGGAGAAGGAGGGGGGGAAGAGAGAAGGAGGCGGAGGAAGAGAGAAGGTGGGGGAGAAAGGGGGAAGGGCGGAGGAAGGAGTGAAGGAAGGGAGGAGAGGGGAAGAGAGTAGAGGGAGGGAGAGGAAGAGAGAAGGTGGGGGGAGAAAGGAGGAAGGGCGGAGGAGAGTGAAGGAAGGGAGGAGAGGGGAAGAGAGTAGAGGGAGGGAAGAGGAGGGGGGAGGAAGAGAGAAGGAGGCGGAGAAGGGGGGAGATGGGGGAGAAAGGCAGAAGGGGGAGGAGGGGAGGGAGAAGGGCGAGGATTTATTTGACTAAGAGTAACACTACCTTAGTTAATACAATTTGTGCCAATGTACATAGTTATATGAATAGCTGATTCTGTGGTATCTGGCTAACGAAGGCCTACTGCTTATGTATACTATATATATATGGATGTTCGAATCCTAATCGTATTTTACCTGAAAATAACTTTAAACTTATATTTTTAGATTTTCCTTCCCTATTTCTGATTTTGATTGAAGGGAAATTATGCATTGAAATTATGCTAGAAGATTTTTAAAAAGAAATAAATTGACTATTACTTCATGTATGTAGTAACTATGTGTTACAAACCCACACCCTTTGACAGCTGTTCACACTATAAGTTTCATTTGATATAATGCAGTTTTGCTAGTTTAGTTTTACTGCAGAATTTCCATGGAATTCAGAGCAGCAACACATGTAGGGAGAGAAAACCTTACACCACTTGTGTGGTTCTTATTGTGCATGCTTCTAAGTGAGGAAACTACGGAACTCGGAGGTACGCCTAAAACATTTTGGGGAATCTCAAGGAAACCCAGGAATAAATCCTAACGATGTAAGTGGCTCCTGCCAAACATCTCTCCATTTGGCAATGGGCGGCATTACAAAGAACAATGGCGGCATTGTTCTAATGATGTTATGACACATCGTAATTAACCTGTAAATCAGTTAATATTCAATAAAAAGTTGAACAAACTTGATGTATGCGAATGCTAACATGAACTATACCAATGTATCCATTCAAAAACAATACTAACCTGGTTTGTTTAGTAGTCAATGTAGAAAAACTGCCAGAGCTACTCAACAAACGTCCTCCCGTTGTGAGTAGATTATGCTAATTGCTGGACCCGGATGTGCTTCCTTCTCCCGGCCCCACGACTATCCGAGGCTCGTACCTCGGGAAAACAAAAGTTATCCATCGTCTGTACCCAGGTAAGATTTGATTAACTATACTAAATATCCCCAACGTTGGTAAATAATCTAAACAAAAAGGAAAGTTTGTTTTATTTAAAGTTGCATAGTCCGATGGTTTTGAGTTTCACTCATTTTCTGAGATAAATATAGTAGATTGATGGCTATAACCTACCTTACTTTAGCTTGAAGTAACTTATATTTTAAATGGCTAACCTTGGAGATATTTGAAGTATGACCATGCAAAATTAATTTTGGCAAGCATGCCAAAACTCTGACACCATAGGCTTCTGCAGTAACAGGTTCTATTAAATTGCCCAAGTATTCCCTTCAATGTGGTGACAAATGTTTAATAGGTACACCAGCATCCAAGTTAGATATGTAGAATCAAATCTAGATAATTGTTTTGATTTGGAAATTTTGATATTTTCATCGGACTATGCAGTTTTAACGACGCCTCTAGAGCACATTGATTTTATCATCGGCTATTGGACGTCAAACATATGGTCATTCTGACATATTTCTTTGGAGGAAACTAGCTGCCGCCACATGGGCTACTCTTTCCGATAAGCAGCGAGGTCTTTCACATGCACTTTCCAACAGACACGACAAGTAATAATTGAAACAGTTTTCGATCAAAAGAAACGTAGGTAGATATATACAAAACTTTGCCTATACACCGCTCCTATTGTTCTTTTTCGGTAACATCAGTCAAACACATCCATAGATGCATTATGTTTCACCCAATGTTTGTTCAGCCTACTATAATGGCCAACCTGCTATATTTAAGTAACAAATATGACAACAATTCAAAATTGAGAGCAGGACGGACGCTGACAGACGCTCTCCAACACAGCTTTGCACCAAGTCTTCGTTTATATTTAACCAAATATGCGCAGGGAGAGTGACAGAAGGGGAATCACAATGGGCATAGGTGTGTGGTGGCTGTATGTGGCTAGGAGTGGGGGGGGGGGAGTGGGGTTACTATGGTTAATGGAGAGGTCATGGGGAGGGTATATAATGACCAGGGTCAGTTGTTTGGATATGAGCAGCTGTGAGGGTGAGGGACTGGAGCCCTTACATACAAAGTGCAAGGCCAAATAAAAATATAACAAATTGGTGATCATCCCTGCCCGTGTCTGAAAAATCGTCCGCCCCTGATTTTTTAATCATAATTTATTATTATTTTAGGCTGTTAAAAATGCATCAGCAATTCAACTTTCGTATCAATTTTTAAGTCAGGGTTCAAACCCAGGAGTTCGAATCCCATGACCTACTAGAATGGGAGGTGGATGCTCAACTCATTCAGCCATCGTGTCTGGCTATGTATTGCGTCTACGTCATATGCCAGAAAAATACAAACATGCTGCCTGACCCTGAGTGATTAAAAGGACGATCACCAATTTTCTTTTTTTATTTGGCTGATTTATGAAAGTTCTACTACAATGGAGATTGAGATGAAAGAAATGCATCCATAGTTAAAGTTGCATGGAGCGATAGTTTAGCGTTTCTGAATTTTCTGAGATAAATATATTAGGTTGATCATTATAATCTACCATGCTTTAGTTTGAAGTAACTTTTATTTTAAATGCATAACTTTTTAGATGTTTGAAGTGCGACCATGCACAATTAACTTTTGGAGGGAGTGGGACATAGCTCAGGTGGTAGAGTGTCCACCTGTGAAGGTGTGGGTCATCCAATCGATCGTGCTCAGTGGACCCATTTGCAGTTTGGGCTATTTTCCGTAATAACCAGTGGTCCAAAACTGGTTCATCAAAGGCTGTGGTATGTGCGGTCCTGTCTGTGAGAAAGTCTGTATAAAAGACCCCTTGCTGCTTATTGGAAAGATTAGCCTATGTGGCGGCAGCGGGTTTCCTCCAAAGAAATGTCAGAATGGCCATATGTTTGATTTCCGATAGTCAATGATAAAAATTAATGTGATCTAGAGGTGTCATTAAATAAAACAAGCTTTCCTTTTAAAAAATTAATTTTGGCAAGCATGTAAATTGCCTCAGTATTCCCTTCTATGGGGTTACACATCTTTAACAAGTGCACCATTAGTTAGATATGCAGAATCAAATCTAGATAAAGTTTTGGTTTCGAAAATTTGATGTTTTCATCGGACTATGAAGCTTTAACCTGATGACATAAACTTTTAACAACTAAAGAAAGGCCCAGTCAGACCAAACCGGATTGAGCAACGGACATAAACCGGACAAAGAATTGTCCAGTCTGGTGGTGTTCGGTATCAAAATGTACCGAAATGTGTCGAACTATTGCAACGGCCGCCGGATGAAACGGACGCTAACGTACATTAATGAATATCCACTGGACGAGAACTGGACGAAAAACTGAATGTCAAATGGACATACCGGATTGTTCACGGACACGCCAAAAAGATATACTTACCGAATTCCCGCAATAAAAAACAAAAAAAACATGTCAACGGACTTGGCAGGAAGCAAACCGGAGGTAACGGATGGGTACCGGACATGAAACGGACAAAACGGATTTAAACTGGACACCAACCGTACACTTCAGTCCGGCACAAGTTTTGTGCATGTTCAAAACTTGTACTAGACACTGCCGGACACCACCTGAGATAGAACTGACACGGCGGATGGGTACCGTATATAAACCGTACATTGCCGTATTTCACCGCAGCAACTTGCCCTTCAATGCAGCAACACATTCCAACAACACATCAGTATCAAAACTCGATACGTAGAACCAAAGGGGTTATGCTTTAATGGTGCATCTTTTCATTTCCAATATCCCCTTACAATAAAATTTACTTCAAACTAAAGTAAAGTAGACAATAACAATTAACCTAATATATTTATCTTAAGAATATGACAGAAACTCAGAACTAATCTTTGTTTGTTGCTTTTCGTCCTAGCAACATCTAGGTCATATCAGGACGGGTACCGACTTGTGACAGTGCGCACTCATGGCGATTTTATAGTGCTGCCCCACTGGGAGACCAGGCCACCAGCACCATGACCTGACATCCCACTCAGTCACATTATCCTGACACTGAGCCAACCAGTCCTTGCCCTATCCTAATAATGCTGAGCACGTGGCTAGGAAGCGATACGTATAAATTTTTAAGTCATTGGTTTGACTTACCATGGTTCGAACCCACGATCTACCAACACAGGAGACGGACGCTCTAACTCATTCGGCGATCCCATCTGGTCACAACTTTAAGCTATCGATTGAATGTGGTTATACACCCTAGTGTATCGAAGGTCATAGCAAGCTGGGTACTGACTAGTGAGTGTACAGTCATGGTGGCATTATAGTGCTGCCCGACTGAGACACCATGATACCATGACAACAGTACCATGGATGCCCCACTCAGTGACATATTATCCTGATGCTACAACAGCCACCCTTGCCCTATCCTAGTAATGCCGAGCGCCAAGCTAGATACCGACAAGCATCAATATCGTAAGTCATTGGTTTCACTCGGCCGGGGATCGACCTCAAGCACAGGAAGCAGGCACCGTCATCACGTGACCATCTGGTCTGATCTGTTGTTTAAACGCTATTCTCGACAGAAGTATTGCCTCTTTAACAAAAGCAATCTCCCAAAAAATCAACGCATTGAAATCTCAACAATAGTGAGAAGGTCGACCCTTCGCCGGTACAAAAGTGCCAAGAAAAAAAAGCCACAAAACTGGATGAATGAGCACACGGACCTAGAGTGGAACACTACTACCCGCTTGTGCCTGCTGTGTGGACAGGGTGGTTGAGGTTGTCACAGTGAGTGTGCTCCATAGCTTCACTATTGGACTTTGTAGTGCGGAACCTAGTTCCCGGTTTTGTGGGGTGAGTGGCTTTACGTCCTGGCAACACCTAAGGTAATATCAGGATGGGTACAGACTTGTGACAGTGCGCACTCATCATGACAACTACATAGTGCTGCCCCATTGAGGGGACCAGGCTACCAGCACCATAACCTGATATCCCACTGTCACATTATCTTGACACTGAGCCATCCAGTCGCCTTGCCCTATCCTATTAATGCCGAGTGCCAGGCTAGGAAGCGACAAGTATCAATTTTATAAGTCATTGGTTTGACTCAACAAATGTGTTATTCTGAATTTTTCTGAATGCCCTCCCTCAAAACAAAAAACTTTATATTGTAATTTTTTTTAAAAGCACATTATGTACCTTCAAACATAGAGGACAATGGCCTGACAAAAAGAAATCAGGAAAATATGGCGATTGAACTGTTGGTTTGTGAAAAACCTGGAAAGGTCGTAAATTTTGACCATATCCGGAAAAACTTGGGCAGATAAATAATCTGGAATTCCGGAAGATTCTCATCTATGTAAAACCAATTATGACATTTCTAGACTACCTTGACCCCCCCCCCCCTCCCCCAACCTTCCCCCTCTTCTGAAAACCGTTTTTAACGTGTCATCGCAAATGGTAGAGAGCACCCACCACTGTATATTACAGAGGCCATCACTGTATATTACAGAGGCCACCGCAATATATTAGAGGCCACCACTGTATATTACAGAGGGCATCGCAATATATTAGAGACCACCACAGTATATTACAGAGGCCACCCCAATATATTAGAGGCCACCACTGTATATTACAGAGGGCATCGCAATATATTAGAGACCACCACAGTATATTACAGAGGCCACCCCAATATATTAGAGGCCACCACTGTATATTACAGAGGGCATCGCAATATATTAGAGACCACCACAGTATATTACAGAGGCCACCCCAATATATTAGAGGACACCACTGTATATTACAGAGGCCACCACTGTATATTACCGAGACCACCGTAATATATTAGAGGCCACTGCTCTATATTACAGCAGCCACCGCTGTACATTACAGAGACCTCCACTATGTTACAGAGGCCGCCACTGTATATTAGATACCTCCACTGTATATTACAGAGGCCACCACTTTACATTACAGATACCTCCACTGTATATTACAGAGGCACCACTGTATATTACAGAGGACAACATGGTATATTAGAGACCACCACTGTACATTACAGATACCTCCACTGTATATTACAGAGGCCACCAGTGTATATTACAGATACCTCCACTGTATATTACAGATACCTCCACTGTATATTACAGTGGCCACCAGTGTATATTACAGATACCTCCACTGTATATTACAGATACCTCCACTGTATATTACAGAGGCCACCACTGTATGTTAGAGGACAACATGGTATATTAGAGACCACCACTGTATATTACAGCAGCCACCGCAATATATTAGAGGCCACCACTGTATATTACAGTGGTCACCACTGTATGTTACAGATAAGATACCCCCACTGTATATTACAGAGGCCACCTCTGTATATTACAGAGGACAACATGGTATATTAGAGACCACCACTGTATATTACAGAGGCCACTATGGTATATTAGAGACCACCACTGTATATTACAGAGGCCACCACTGTACAATACAGATACCACCACTGTATATTACAGAGGCCACCACAGTATATTACAGAGGCCACCATGGTATATTAGAGACCACCACTGTATATTACAGCAGCCACCACTGTATATTACAGAGATCTCCACTGCACATTAGTCGACTGCTGTATATTACAAAAGCTACTGCTGTATATTACAGAGACCAGCAGTTAGCAGCAACCCACTCAACACCTGGCGACTTGCGATATTTTCTGTTGCACAATTTTATTCAGTTCTACAGAAGGAACATTTTGTATTTCAGTACATGTATCTGATTGAAAGCTGCTATGTACAGCTAACCTATCTGGATTGATGAATCGCTGCATACATGCAATGCATAGCGCTTTACCGGTGTTATTTATATCCACATAATAAATAAGATAGTATATAATTAAGCACAATATAAGCCCTGAATACTTAATTAAATGATTTATTCCGATAATTTGTCCTTCAACCCCATGTCAACTGAATAGTTAACTGGGTTAAAATTATGGTGTTATTTTTATTGGTATATATTTTAAAATTAATTTCCTGATTTATATGTTGTTTTTGTTTTGTTTTTTTAAACAGATGGGGTTCTCTTATGGGATGCTGTGTATGAGACATGTCTCTACTTCACTACAATGTGCTACATAAAAGAGGCTGTCAATACCAAGCAGTTATTGCCCAATATGGGGTTTGAAGCCCGAGTCTCTGCAATGTGCATTGACTAATATAAAGCCAGTGTCAATACATTTGCTAGCCTTAGCCCCCAAATCAACACCATGAGGTTTTAAAATACACTCATTTTTAATGCCTTCGCAATTATTATAACCCCAGTCGGAACTGACACTTTTAAAGTCCATTTGAAGATATAACCGAGAATATAAAAACTCAAAACCGATAACAATCATTGCACTGTTATCATCTGGGCATCACAATGGCAACCAACACAGATACCGTGTTATCACTTAGGCATTTTGTTCAGGAAAAGAAAAAAATATATATATACATCGTCAATTAGAAAGCATTGTGCATTCGAAGTTAGTTTATAAACATTTAAGTTCTTTTAGTTTGTTTAAAATTAAAATATTAATTTTTTTAATCAAAATTCTTTGCCAGGGACTGCAGACTGACGAGTTAAATCTATAATATACAAAACAACAACCTGTCTTTGCTCAGTTAGGATAGCAACATGGCAGTGCTCAGTATGTATGAATTGTTTCCCTGGAAATGCTTCTTGGACAATACAAAATAGACGCGTTATCCAAAACGAGGCTTACACCACATTTTCTCATGTTTACAAAGCAATGCAGAAAATTCAGCCACAAATATTCGTTTGGTTGTCACTATGTATAAATTGTTTCCATGGCAATGCTTCCTGGAAAATACACAATAGACGGATTATCCAAAACGAGGCTTACACCACCTTTTCTCATGTTTACAAAGCAATGCAGAAAATTCACCCACAGAGTGGTGTGAAAGATAGTCAATTGTTGTGTTACATGCTGGACCTAACCAAAGCATAGTTAAACGACTACTGAATTAATATTTAATTTTAAGAGAAAAGCCATGGCAATTTTATATTGATAATATATATATTTTAACACCGGGAGTTTAAAGGTATGCAACAGTGCCGCGATGGACAACAGGTAAAAAATTTGTCTGGCTTTATTTCGCGTATTGCAGAAGCGAAGATGGCACAGTAAAGACGACTTAAATCGTCACTGACAGCATCCGTCTAATTTACTATTTGTTCTTCTTAGTCACAAAATATAAGCTGGTTTTTAGGAGTACCCATACATTCACACACATATATATTATATATATATATACTATACTAAGTGTGTATAAATATAAGGAGGGGGTGGGGGGGGGGGGGGTTAAGCAAAATTTAGAATGTGGTCCCAGGTGAAACAAGCGGCGTCCAACACATTTCCATCAGGAATATGCAAATTTCCCACCTCATGAGTGGGGTTGGCAAAGTTATGCGTTAATCAGGAGAAAACGCATCTATTTAACCTATCCCACACCAAAAATACATTACAAACAAGAGAAACTATAACAATATTGTTATTTCTATCAATAATATATTGATGGAAATGAAGACAGCAGTTGTCTGCACGATCAGTTTCCGAGGACTGCCAAGCTACCCTCACCAGAGGGCCATTAGAGGATAGCGTCACCCTCCTATGGTTAGAGGGCAGCAACACCCTCCTACTGTGAGAGGGCCATTAGAGGGCAGTGTCACCCTCCTATCAGAGGACCATGTCACCCTTCTATGGTCAGAGGACCATTAGAGGGTAGTATCACCCTCTCACAGTCAGAGGACCATTAGAATGCAGCATCACCCTCATAGTTAGATTTGTTGGTTTTAGGTCCTAGCAACATCTAAGGTCATATCAGGACGGCCTATAGTTGGAGGGCATGACCCTCCTACAGATAGATGACCATTAGAGGGCAGTGCCACCCTCTTACAGTTAGATGGCCATTAGTGGGGAGCATTACCATCCTTCAGTTAGAGGGCCATTAGAGGGCAATGTCACCCTTTTGGCAATTGCACAAAAATCACATTCTCCCCACCACCCCCAAAAAAGAGGGAAAAAGGTTCCTATTGTGACACAATATAATTATCCATATTGGGACAAATTACACAAAGACTATCATAATAGCTAAAATTACTAACGCCACAATTAGGATTCCTATTTACCCAGATTGCTTTCTTTTGTTCTGAAATAATCACTTTTAAATCTCGTTGATTTCAAACGGCTAAATAGTAGGTAACACATTTTCAAATTATATTCACCACAGAAATATGCAATGCAACTATGATTTCTTTTGCCTTTTTTTTTTTATTAATGAGAAATATATTACTTAATGAAATCACCAACCACCTTCAACATCCACACCGTGTGGCTTTTAGTTGCTTTGTTAAATCATCTTTGAGTTAGTAATGGATAATTTGATTACACAGACAAAGGGTTAACTGCAGAGACTACCATCAGCGAGTGGAGAGACTGCATGCAACGACGCAGAAAGAGGTTCAGGACCACGTGACCAGACCCGTGTGGTGGCGCCACCTGGTGTCACAGCGGAGAACTAACCGATCAAGCCGAAACCAGCACAAGCAGGGGTCGGTATTCTACTTTAACATTTACATAAATCCGATGCTTTCAGTTTCCCCCACATTTTTTTTTTTTCTTTCAAAGATAAATATATCAGATTGATCGCTATAATCTATTTAACTTTAACTTACTTCACTTTAAGTCACTTCAAACTAAAGGAGAGTACAGTAAAACCTATCTAAATGTGACCGACTTTAAATGGTCCATTTAGGGAGGTCGTCGGATTAGGGATTTTCTTCATCATCAAAATGGTATTGTATGCGCGATCGTTTGGGAGTGATCGATCTGTGGAGGTGATCGGTTAGAGAGGTTCTACTGTAGACCATAATGATTAATCTAATGTATTTATCTCAGAAAATGGCAAAAACTCAAAACCATCGGACTATGCAACTATAAAGGATGAATTTATTAAATAGCTGCCCCCTTCCGAGTGAGTGCTAGGATGATGACGTCACGGGAAGCCGTGGTGACACGTGACTTCCGGTGCGCTGAAACCACGCAACAGAGCTGAGGGACAGTGAGATTCGAAATCATCTTTAACAATTATTTCTTGGTAAACTAACAGAATTCACCTCTCTAACGACAGTGTCTCCTCTCTGAACCAACCTGTCCAAAATGTTGTTTTTTTTAAACTGCATAATCCAACGGTTATCAATTTTTGCTACAATAATACATTAAAAAAAAAAAATGAATTTCTGAATATTTTTTATTACGGACAAGCATAATGTTGACCATAATAACATACACAATTCAGTTTGGAGAAACTTTTCTAGTTGGCAAACCGTTGGGATATTTTTTAAGTGAAGGCACCACCAATAATTTGTGTGTGCATGCCAGTTGAAGGATAGTACAAAACGTCGTCACTACGTCGGTAACTAGGTCACCCCGGCACTGGTTGAGAGCCAGCAAGGTTTAACATTCCCAAATGGCAAAGCATAACAAAAATGATTCACGAGTGAAACGTTTGATCAAATCTGTCAGTATTTAGTTTTTTAAAGGAAATATTATGCCTCGGTCGGATTATGCGGCTTTAACAGGGCTCAGTTTAGGAGGAGGATGAGGAGAGAATGAGGAGGAGGATGACAGGGAGAGGGGAAGGGTAAGGAGGGGAGGATGGGGTAGGGAGAGGGGGAGGGTAAGGAGGGGGGGGGGGAGAAGAAGAAGAGGGGAAGAAGGGAGAGGAAGGGGATGCAGGGGGGGGGAGGGAGGGAGGGAAGGAGGGAGGGAGGGAGGGAGGGAGGGAGGGAGGGAGGGAGGGAGGGAGGGAGGGAGGGAGGGAGGGAGGGAGGGAGGGAGGATTGATTGATTGATTGATTGGTGGTTGCTTTACGCCGTGTCGGCAGCATAGGCCATATTCACGGCGAGAAATGTTTGTTTTTGTTCAAACCATCGCAGGAGGATGAGTAGGTGGAGGAGGAGGGCTAATCACAGCATCTCCCTCTCAACTGGTAATTTCTAACGTCCGACAGTCAAGTCAAACAAACTTGCACTAAAGCATTACGATAACACAACCGAAGAGAACACAAGAGTATGGGAACACATGCAAATAACACATACTTAGTCTAAACTCCCATCATCGTATTAAAATACAAACTTTCCTCCTTCCATTTATCTCACACGGCTCGTGTCAACTGCTTAATATATATTTTTTAAAAGAAGAAAAAAAAAGAAGGAAAAAAAAAAAAAGGAAAGGCCTCGTGCAGAAATACAAAGTGTCGAATGTGCTAAGTCGCCGTGTCCATAGTCCTTGAGGTCCTCCCAAGGTAAAGGTCAGCCAGTTCAACTGCCGGGTCAGGGTCGCTCAATTCAGAGGGCATTTGATTGGACGGTCCAATTGGTCGGTCTCTTTCCTTTTCCAACTGGTCAATTTCGAGTTGTTTTGCGGTGTTTTATTTGTTTAGTTCAATGTGCCCAGTCAGCATCCAGTAATGGCTCAATGCACTGTTCCAAGTGCTTCTTCGTCTGGGCATTTTGACTGGCCACGTTGTGCATCTGGTCGAACGAGTCAGACCAAATATCGGTCCAATGAGTCAGACCAAATACCGGTCCAATGAGTCAGACCAAATACCGGTCCAACGAGTCAGACCAAATACCGGTGAAACAAGTCAGGCCAAATACTGGTTCAACCAGGCAGACCAAATACTGGTCCAATGAGTCAGGCCAAGCCAAATATTGGTCCAACGAGTTAGACCAAATACCAGCCAACAAGCCAGACCAAATACTGGCCCGAGTCAGGGCAAATATTGGGCCAACGAATCAGGCCAAATACCATTCCCATAAGTCAGACCAAATACTGATCTAACGCTTCAGACCAAATACTGGTCCAACAAGTCAAGCCTAATACTGGTCCAACGATTCAGATCAAATACCGGCCCAACGAGCCAAGTCATATATGCATTCAACTGGATAGTCCAAATACCGACCGAATTAGTTCGGTGTAATACGAGTCCAAGCGCTGATCTGACGGGTTGTCTCCCTCAGGCGGTCCGCGACGGTGCCCAATGTGAGTATTCTAGCGGTACCCTTGCTGTGGGTAGCCAGGGTAGCCAGGGTAGGCGGTCTGTTGAGGGTATGTCTGGCCCTGTACTGGGTAGGCGTACTGCATGATCGGGTTATACCCGGCTGGCATTGGTGGTGGAGCGTAACCACCCATCGGAGCCATGGGGTAAGGCAGGGGAGCTGTTGCACGGTAACCTTGGTAACTAGCAGCGGCTGAAACCAAGAGGCAGATTCGTCAGAGCCACACACAGTAGTGTGCATAGAATACCAGGTTATGTAATAGAGATATTTCAGACATACAAACATAGAGGCAGTAAGGGCATCTGATGGTGAGGGCATTGTGTACTAAGGGCATTTGATAGCAAGGGCATTGTGGAGTAAAGGCATCTCTATGATAGAGCATTGTGTAGTAAGGGCATTGTATAGAAAGGGAAACTGTATGCTAGTAAGAGAATTATGAGGTAAAGGCATATCTATAATATAGCATCTGAATGATAGTAGAAATATCTATTTCTATAATAGTGACCAATTTGAACTGATATGCCAAGAATGTTATATCTGTAGAATAATTCTACCCACTAACTAAACATCTGAGATAACCATTGAAATAATGAAATAATAGATTCAAGCTTCCCATTTAAGAAATACTACAAAGTTGGACACAAAACATGCCCAGAAAGAAACCAGAAAACAAATTAAAAAGAATTCTACCAATGGAACACAAGACTAAACTACAAGGAAGAAGTAAAGATACAGCCTTGCTTATCGTCAACATGTGCTCATAAAACAGGCTGCATCATTTTGTGATTTTACGGTAATGGTGCCATAAATATTTTGTGTCAAATGGCGCCCAAATGAAACCCTGTTTACTATCTGTGGTTCAAGACACCGACTCATCCCCACATCAGTTCCAGCACCACCATGCCACCTACAGGGTTATCAACACATCAGTGCAGGGACGTGTTAATGCTGGACACTTTTCCCAACTATTCTCACCGATATTACAGCCAGCGCTTTCACCAACTCTGCCATTTACCCCATGCGACTAAACTTCTAACAATCAATTCAACCAAACTGTATCAAATTAAAACTGTGGTATTTATGGTAGTAGCTTACATCACAGTATGCAGCATATAATACAATATTTACGGTAGCACTTTACAATATAGGCTTTATTACAGCAACACTGAATGGGGTCATTTTCGGTGTCTAAAGAGATTTTCAAGAGTTCTCTCCTAGAGATACCTGTACTTGTACTGTTTGACTGGTACTACTTTCACAAGCTAGTTGGGACAAGAAACAATAATGGAAGTGGCGAACAAAGTAGTCCCCATCTTCTTTCAATTTATATATTCAACCTGAAATAAATTATTACAAATTTGATATTTCTAACTAATAATAAACAAAATATTAGTGTCGTGTAATAAATACTTAACAAACATCGTCTTTCCAACATTAAGGTTGTGTGTGCCCCCCCCCCCCCCCCCCCCCATCAAGCGGATTGATATAGATCAAACTATACTTTGCTACTATAAAGCATCATTTAGTTTGATATTGTAGTGGTCTCACTGACCTCTCAGGCAAGTAACCACATAGACAGGTAGGCGTGGGGAGTGTATTGATATCAGGGAGCCTAGGTGGTGTAATGGTTAGCACACTGGCCCGGAATGCAAAGAGATGTGGGTTCGAGTCCCGCTCTAGGCGCAGTATTTCCCATTTTCATCACCCCCTACAACACTGGTTGCCGTGATCAGGATCCTGTACAAGCTTTGCGCTGTATGGTTGTTGAACCTACCCTGTGTATGGATGTGTTAGTGCCGTTGCCTGTATGTATGTAATTGTAAGCATTACAATACTTACAATTCCAGGGGACGAGTGTAGTGGTCTGCACTGACCTCTCAGGCAAGTAACCACATAGACAGGTAGGCGTGGGAGTGTATTGATATCAGGGAGCCTAGGTGGTGTAATGGTTAGCACACTGGCCCGGAATGCAAAGAGATGCGGGTTCGAGTCCCGCTCTAGGCGCAGTATTTCCCATTTTCATCACCCCCACGACAATATCTATCGATCCACGATAGGTGGCCTGTAACAAGGGATGAAAGTGGTCTCCAGAAAAAAGAAGCGGAAATGAGGCCATGACTATGGCGTTATCTAACAGATTCCGGCAGGACAGACAGCGAATTTCTGTGAAAACGCGGATGTTCCTCCATAGGATTAGCACTGTCAGAGAATCACGGGGAAAATGTTGTAAATCAGGTTTCAACTGTCTTTATTATGATTGTATTATCGCGTATACCAAACTCTTTCTTTGGGTTTATGTTCTAGCAACATCTAAGGTCATATAAGAACAGGATTTGGTCTAACCAAATGCTGCCAGATATATTGGCATTTTGAGAACGTTATATCGGTGAATATCAAAACTTGTGAAAATGTGGAGATTTGTCATCCCTGTGTAACCCAACAGGTGGAAAGACACCATCAAGAATATTTACGGTAGTGGCATACAATACAATACAATATTTACATTGGCGGCTTACAAGTTACAACACAGCATTTATGGTAGGCATCTAGTTCTAAACCATGCCTGGTACCCCTACATCTAACCAGAACAGGCACCAAATTAAATCAATCGTTCAAATAAAAACATTTCTGCCAAAAACCCAATTATTAGAAAAAGACATAGTATTCATTAATCAGGCCACATTAAATGGTTTGTGAGTCTTCGGGGTTGTATGGATAAATAGAAACCAAAACACTTCAAAGCTTGGCGGGTAATTTTACACACCATAACTTGATGGTGGTCTTAAAGCCGTCACTGCGATGAACAGACAAACTGGAAATGTTTAATGCCTATATCGGCCAATAACCAGAACAGACACGGTTAACGCTATTCCTGGCATGCGCAAACCCACTGCAACTTGAACGCATTGATGAAGTTCAACAAATAACTACACTCATGCAGACAGGGTCCTTGATAACCATGGCAACTATACATACGTTGTTGGTATCCTTGAGGTACGGGAGCGGCGTGCTGCGAGTAGTCTGAGCGATAAAAGGGAGTTGGTGGCAGTTAGAGGCAGGTTACAGTTTGAGCTGCTCAACTGAGCTGTAACCAAAACGTCTTTACCAAACACTGCCACAGTCAGGTAACGAATCCATACCAGTCAGGTAACTAGGCATTGTCAGTCAGATAACCAAGCCATGTCAGTCAGGCAATGAAGCCATACCATTGGCATTGTCAGGCAATAAAGCCATACCACAGTCAGGCAATGAAGCCATCCATACCAGTCATGTAACTAGGCATTGTCAGTCAGGTAACCATGCCATGTTAGTCAGGCAATGAAGCCATACCAATCAGCTAACTAGGGATTGTCAGTCAGGTAACCATGCCATGACACAGTCAGGCAATGAAGTCACACCAGTCCGGTAACTAGGCATTGTCAGTCAGGTAACCAAGCTGTGTCAGTCAGGTAACCAACTTTACCAAGGCATGACACAGTCAGGCAATGAAGCCATACCACAGTCAGGTGACGATACACATGATACTAGATAGTTGTGGTTGTGAAACTGATAACACAAATCCATAACCAATGTCTTCAAATTCATAAGTCCTCGCAGATTTCCCCAAGATAAACTCAGGCAGCTTTTGAGTGTGACTAAGACCATCTGCTCATCAGGTGCGAAGCGACTTGATAGACGGGTCTCTTCACAACCCTGAGATATACCAACCCGGCACCCTTGGCTAGTGCCCTCAGTTGATGCAATGTGCTGATGTGGATCTAAGCACAGTGCGCTAACTAAGTGCGATCCCCTTACGCGAAGGCAATATACAACTACAAAATCATGACTTGAAGTTACAAAACATACTGCAAAAAAAAGAAAACACAAAAAAAAAAAAACAAGCACCTGGGAAAGGGCTGATGCAGGGTTCATATAACATTTTGAGAAGATATTTTATTATGTTTTTTTTTAAAGACGGGAAAACAGGTTTTCTTCAAATATTAGAAAAATAGATCAAACCCTACACCAATCGACAGGTTCCACACAACAAGAACAGGCACAAACAACAAGCATAGACTGTGTTCGAAGGTACAAGTAGCTTCAATCACATTGGTACAGTGTAGGCAGGGAGTGTGAAAATGGTGTTATCTGTAGGGGGGGGGGGGGTGAGGGGGGTGGTATAGGAGGTACTTTACATTTGGATGAGTGTTGCTGAACAGTAGACAAAATATTAACCAGGTATCTGAACACTGAAAGTAGCGACCAGCCTGGTTTGTTGTTTATTTGTTGGGAGTTTTACGTCCTGGCAACATCTAAGGTCATATCAGGACGGGTACCGACTTGTGAGTGTTCACTCATGGTGACTTTATAGTGCTGCCCCACTGGGAAATCAGGCCGCTGGCACCATGACCCAATATCCCACATAGCCACATTATCCTGACACTGAGCTAACCAGTCCTTGGCCTATCCTATTAATGTTGAGCGCTAGGCTAGGAAGCAACAAGTTTCACATTTAAAGTCATTGGTTTGACTCAGCCGGGAACCGAACCCCCGACCTTCCGCACGTGATGCCCGTGTTCTACCGATTCGGTGACCATCAGGGGCCATATGCAGGAGTCAGTGTTAGTGGGGTTTGGTGTTAGAGCCTGTTACCGTTTAGCTATCACCGAAGTCGGGACCTGTGTCAACTCATATGCAGGAGCACGTAACACTTTCATTATAGCTAAACGTGAAGTTATTTATAGATTTGGGAAATCCCTCTTCGTTTGTAGCCATATATTATGCTCAAATCTATTGAATGCGATCATATTTAACAGAATTACATACGCAATAAGTGAAATTTGATCAATTTAACCCTAAAGTCGAAGCGTTATTAAGGCTACTGCTGCATTGGCGGCGATATTAATAGTTATATTTTCGAATCGACGATGGAACAGTAAACAAACAGCCGCTGCCACCAGTATGGAAAGGGACGTCGATGCGGCGGCGGCGATTTGTTTACTTTACATTCGTCGATTCGATTTGACAGTATTAATATCACCGCCAATGCGGCAGCAGCGTTAATATTGCTTCGGATTTAGGGTTAATTTAATGAAATTTCACTTATTGCGTATGTAATTCTGTTAAATATGATACCATTGAATAGATTTGGGCCTAATCGATACGTAACACCAACCTTAAACCACATATGTTTCTGGTTTAGCTTAACCTAGTTTAAGCTTGTGGTGTTAGGCCTATCACTGACTCGTGCATGCCGACTTTTCGGCGCTAAACCAGAAATCCCATTTAAACGCGTTTTGTCTCAGTAACGCCGACTCCTGCATATGGCCCCTGGTCAGACATCGGCTAAGTAGGCACTCATCACAACAAGCATTGTGTGTTTGAACACAGGAAGTAACGACCATTATGACAGCAGTAAAGTAGGCCATCACAGCAAGCACTGTATTTGAACAGAGGAAGTAGCAACCAATCTGGTCAGACAGCGGTAAAGTACGCCTTCATGAAGTTCAACACAAGTGTTGTGTGTCTGAACACAGGAAGTAGCGACCATTCTGGTCACAGTGGTAAAGTGGGTTAAGTGTGAAAAGTAGGTCAGGTTTGGACCAATCAGCTTGCGTCTCTCACCATAAGGCTGCGGCATGGACTGTGGTTGTACTGGAGCACCTGGCTGGGCCGGGGCCTGAGCCTGTGCTTGTGCTGCAAATATTAATTATGTTGGGTTACAAATCAAATGGTAGTTACGAATACAGACATGGGCAATGAAATGTCGAAAGCTGGATAAGAGCTACACCAATACTGAATACTGAGCAACTCATTTTGACTCTGACCACTCTCTCACCGGCTTTTATCACAACCCAAACATCAGTATGCACAATTTAAAGTCCATATATACTGCTGACTGCACTACACATTAATGTCATCGAATAGCAGGCCACAGACCCTTTATTTAGGACTTTTGGATACAAAATTCAGCACAATTTTGATTTGACTTTTCTGTTAAGTATGATCTTTTTGAGAACTACCCGAAAGTGAATTCGAACACCAATATAGCATTATAGTAGTCACAAGCGTAGAACACAAAATGAAAAGCCCCTTAAAGCATGACCAGGCACACCAACTGATGACGCAGTTAGGATGCGATCGACAGACAGATAGACATGTTGAATGATGAATCGATCAGCCAATCAACACTCAGCATTCAAACCAGGAGCTCGCCACCTGGCGGTAGTTTGTGACACTAGTCCGGTGAGGTCATCAAAGAGTACAAAATGGTGACGGCTAACGCATGTTCAAGCAAAGATGTGGCCATGACACCGCAGCTCAAACTAGACAAGTGAATAAATACTAGAGAATAAATGATAAATAACAGCAATACAGCGACACAGTCACCAACAGCTAACAGTTAACTAACTACTCTGAAGAAATAGACTGTAAAATGCACAATAGCAACACATCGAAAAGAAAATATATACTTAGAATATTGCACACACATGAGAAAGAAATGGATTTTAAATATTTACAAAAAGGACTTCCATTACTGTATTTTGTCACTTTACTGGTCCAACAGGGGCGTGCACCAAATATTGAACTAATTACAGAAAGCTTTTAGTGGGCATCTACAGAAAGACAACGGTGATTCCATCAATTATTAGAGGTTGTCGAGAAATAGTTCTACAGATTGTATGCAACCCGTAGCTGGTTTTTATTTTATATGGAAGCGATAAACCAAATGACTACTTCACACCAATGCCTGCATTGTGTCGAAGACCATCGTGAGTGCGGTTGAGTGGTGAGTGTGGTGGAAGATGGTGTGAGCCCTGGTGCCGAGTTGTGCAATTCGCTGGACAAGGGCAACACAGGACAACCAACCCGTTTACTGCCTAGTAAACAAAACCCAAGCGACAAAAGAACCTACACCTGGTGTTATTGGATTAAATTTAATGGTGGTCTTAGATTATTGTTGATCTAGGTTAAGTGTTATGTACAACTATGACAATGGCCTAAGACCATAGTTGTAATGCGATAAGCCATTATTAGTTGACAATTTACAACTAAATACTTCAACTATTTACTTCATGATCAGCAATTCCATTATATAGAGCTGACTTTGAAGATAAATCTCATTGCTTTAAAGGGTAGGCAGAAATTATGAATTGCTTAAAAAAAATTTGGTCAACCTGGAATTTGACACGGTCGACAGTGGCTAGGATTCGCTCCATGAACTAGATTCTGTTTTGTGTATTGCGATATACTACAACACAGTACTGTCTGCAGGATGTGTGTTGCAATACCCCACTACACTGTACTTTCTGCAGAACATATTGCAATACCCCACAACACTATGTTGCAATAGCCCACAACGCTGCACTCACTGCTGGAGGTATTGCAATACCCTACAGCGCTGTGTGTGTGGTCCAACATCCCACTACACTGTACTCTGTACATGACATGAGTTGCAATACCCCACTACACCATATTCTGTGCAGGGTGTGTTGCAATACCCCACAACACTACTCTTTGCACACTGTATTGTAATACCCTATTACAATGCAACCATTGCAATGTGTATAGTACAATACCTCACTACATCATATTGTAGCAGATTGTGCATTGCAATACGCCATTGCAAGGTGCTATACCTCACTACATCATATTTCTGCACTGTATTGCAACACCCCATTACAATGTAACCATTGCAATGTGCATAGTACAATACCTCATTACAACATATTATTGCAGACTGTACATTGCAATACCCTATTACAATGCATTCTTCGCAGTGTGCATATTTCAATACGTCGCTACATTGTACTTGCTGCAGACGATTGCAATACTGGGTTACACTGTACTCACTATGGAGTGTACATTACAATATCCCATTTTGTATGTTTCTTTAAGTAGTGTTTGGACACAAGACAGCCGTCTTAGGCTTAGGTTCTATAGGCAGTGTTTGGAAGCACTGCAGAGATGGGATTGGGATGATGGGGGGTGGGGCGAAAGTCAGTCATTTCTCATGAACCACTCTTGCTCCGATATTGGAAGCACCATATCACCATCATGTGTAAAATCAAGTAAACTTACGATAGCTATTTACGCATAATCATGAGGGCACGTCTACAAAACAGGGTCGTGTTGCACCAGGTTAGCAACAGACCCAACAGTGGACTGCTACAACGCTACACATCAGAACCATCATGATGCTTCAGGCAATTTTCATCAATAACTCAGCTTACCAGTCCTTTGCTGGGATTGTGGTTTCATTAGCTCTCCGCAGATACTGGGCTTGCACTATCATCGCCTTTAGAAGTGCGATGGGCTGGGAATGTGAGCGCTTCTACTACTTCTACAATGCAGTTTAAACCAGTGACACCCAGTTTCTTTCAAGAACACAAGCGGAGTTTAGATGCACTCAGATAACGTTGGCTAGTTCGGTGGAAATAAACATCCGCCAATCGCAGGGGACATCTACCTGTACCAACTCAGGGGAGCCTCAGACTAACTGACTAACACTAAGCAACCAATTTTACCAACATCGTCCAATCATTGCATTACCAGGTTGTGTGCGTGTGTATGTGTGGAGCGGGGGTGGGGTGGAGAATGAGGGGGACCATGCCCCTCCCTGCCCAAACACACATTGATTAATACAGATAAAAAGATCTCTATATATTTAAAATTTTACCAACATGGAAATAAGTAAATCTGAAAATACATGACCAAATTAATATAAAAAAAAATGTGTACACACATATATATATTTATGTGTGTGTGTGTGTGGGCGCGTGTATATATATATATATATATATATATATATATATATATATATATATATACATATATATACATAGAGGATAAGTTATATGAGACTTATCTGGGTATAGTTGAAGAATAACTTCTATTTTATCGAGGGCTGAGCCCCTGGGTAGTTGCAGGACAGGGAGATAAAGTCTTTCCGGTTCAAGTCAATTTTTACCTTATTTCCGTTGAGGGTAATAATCGTGAGCTAAATGTCTATAACTCCTTCCTTATATAAAAATGATAAATATTAATATTTACTAACTACTTCTGTGTCACATGGAGAGGGTGGGCGGGCCCTGTCCTGCCCACCCTCAGGGCTCAGCCCTTGGTAAAACAAGTTATTCTTCAACTATACCGAGGCAAGTCTCGTATCACTTACCCTATTTTACCTCGGGGTGTAGCCACCATGCTATTCACAGCCCAGGGAGATCTTTACGTAATGAGCGTTATTACTCGAATCTTATTATGCTATGAGCAACTTTGTATTTTGAGAAAACACTTTGTGAAGCTATTCTCCTTTTTATTATTATTTCATTTTGTCAGTGAAGCATCTCTCTGGACTTGTGCACCAGACTAACATGTGTCCCTCTGGACATTTATGCCTCACAACACCAGTCGAGTTGGTTTGCCGTAACCTCAGTAAACGTCTCTCTTTCCAATGTGAGCTTAACCTGGTTATTTATTGAGTTGCTTAACAACTTCTTTGCTAGGTTGTTTTCTTTTTTCCCCTTTCTTTGTTGTAATGCAACATAAACGGACCTGACGGTCTCGCAGTCCGCATATTTCAGTATGCTTTTCCTGCCTCCCCAGAGTTGAACTTTTGGGGTTCCCCCAGTTCTCCTGGAATGTGTGCCCAAACCGTTTGGTAGCAATGCCCGCTCTATCGAGCCTCAGTATTGTCCATCTTGATAGGGTATCCCTGTAATGGGAGCATGTGGGCAATATAGCTCACCAATAATTGGTTGCCCAACAGAATTTTTTTGTCCTGGATAAGTAAGCCTTCCTGGCTCCAATCAAAGAACCTAGAACCTGCGCCCTAGGCACGCCCGGTAGTCTATGAGCGGTGAACGCCAAGTCTTTTAGACAGTTAAGCTAAATGTCATCTCTTTTTCATGTTCCTCTTAGTTCATCTGGTGCAGATAAATTATTTTAAGGTCTCTTTGACTCTGGCAAAGTATGAGTACTTTAAGTTGGCTGTGGTGGGTTCCTAGCATGCATCACATGTAACCACAGTGCACCAATTGGTGTTTCCCTGTCTGACCTGCTGCATCAACCCTAGTCCTTCTTCGGCTAGATAAACTGACCAACCCACTTGGGTGATTGATTGATTGTTTCTTTATGCCTTGTCGGCAGCATAGGCCATCCATATTCATGATAATTTGTTTTATACCCATAGTCAACTAGAAAAAGTCCCGCTTCCGAAGATAGTGGGAATACCATTTAATCAACCGACACCCTTGGGTGAAGGGAGGAGCCAAGGGTTTTATACCTTTCCTCAACCACACAGGCCCCACTTCTGAAGCTAGTGGGAATACAGCTTTACTGTGCCTTCTCTCCATGCCGATGATACAATGAATAGCATTGTTGGCAGGTCTGAACCATGCGGCCAACTGCTTGTCAGATATAAGGGAAATGTGAATTTCCTTTTTTGTGTGACTATTTTAAACCACATAACTGTAGGTATTACATCAGCGTTAGCACTGATTTATTTTGCCAATGGCGACTGTTTTAATAACAGATTTCAGGCCAGAGAGCCCTATATATTTTGAATCCACAAGAATGGAAACCCACCCATGTAAGGGACTGTTCATGTCCCTTAGCAATTGCAGTAAACAATCGGCTTAGGGAAGTGCGCAAGCATGCACAGTATATGTAAATGCCTGTTAGGTAATCCTGTAAATGCCAGCAGCAGTTTAGCTGAAACAGTTGAAAATATCTCCTATAGTTTTTAACCATAGGTAAGGTGTAATGTGCCTTTCCAGTACCTTGGGCAACAATGCCTTGGGAGTGATAAGATTTATGGCTGTATTAGTGAGCACATCTAACAACCACATCGGTAAAGTACTGACTTGTTCAGCATTGTCAGGTGCAGAAATATTCTGTGACTGCTGACTGTCTTCGTTTTGAGGAACGCATTTGAAATGTATTCCCTTCAGTGTGTAGCTGTAATTATTACACCTGTTTTGAGTAATTCTTTATTTGTCCATAATGCTAACTTTCTTTTTAGAAAACTGAAGGGGAGTGGAAACCTCGCCAGCACTAGGCTTTCACCAAAGGGATAAATTCTCCTTCCATCACTGAGAGGACCCCAGTGCAAAAGGTTACTCATAGGTAACCATGTTTAGGTTGTTATGTAATTGGTCAGTAAGCATTTTAACACAGGCTTTGTGACCTGGGTGCAATTGGTGTCATGCAAAAGAGCCTGCAAAATATTCAAGTCACCATGGTTATATGAATACCTCTCACACAGGGCTCTTGTGCCTGGTTCCGTATGTGGCATATCTGAGAAGTGCCATTTACCTGTAGATAACAGTATTTAGGTCGATATGTATCTAGCATGGGACTCTTGCCCCATGTATCATGAGTGGTGGATTTGCAATATGAAAAATACCCCTAAGCAAGCATAGTTAGGTCTGAATGCATCTAACACCATGCTCTTACCCCTGGTGCTGGCGGTGGTGTATTTATTAAATGCAAAATAGCCTTAAAGGACCCTATTTAGGTATAAATCCATTTAACCCAGGGCTTTTGCCCGTTTCCGTTGGTGGCACATTTGCAACTACACGTAAGTGACCAATTTGTTGTTGTTTTGTTTTTTGGTCTGAATGTCTTTAGCTTAGGGCTCTTGCCCCTTAAACAGTTGGTGGTATTTTTGTGACGTGCAAAATATCTGTAAGTGACCGTAGTTAGGTCTGAACACCTTCACCCCTGGGCTGTTGTCCCTGGTCCAGCCGAAGACGTATTTATGCAACTGAGCATGTTTAGGTCTGGCTGCATTTGACACCTGGACCTTGCCCCTGACCCAGTTAGTGGCTAATTTGCAAATGCAAAGAAGAACCCATGGTTGACCATGTTCAGGTCTGAATGTACTCCTCTGGTGCAGTAAGTGGTAAATTAGCAAGTGCAAAGTACTCCTGATTTACTATTTTCCAGTGTGAATGCACTACCCTGGTGCAGTTAGAGGTGAATTTGCCAGTGCAAAGTACCCATAATTGAGAGTGTTCAGGTCTGAAAGCACGTGACGTCCCTGGTGCAGTTTTAGTGATAAATTTGCAAGTGCAAGGTAACCACGATTGACCATGTTCTTGTCCCTGTAATTGAGCAAATGTAATTCTAACATTATTTCTGGGGTTTGAAACCCACGCCTGCCGCAAGGGAAGCCTGCGCCCTAACAATTCGGCCACTCTATCCAGTGGTTAGGAATAGATAGTTATTACTATTCCGTCCCGTAGCCAAACACCAAGCATTCGCTGCCCGGTCTGGGTCATAGACTGAGAAGTCGGAAGCTTAACCGACACGACCATGTTATAGACTACATCACGGTTCCAGCAGCGTGGTGCATTGTGGGATGCGTCAGAGCAAAACAATCCCACAAGAAGCACATGGCACATGCTAATACACTGGGCGCAATTATGAAATGTGCTAGTTTCAGCTCATCTCAGCTCTTGTTTGAAACATAGAATACCAACAACAAAATATATATATAATAAATTAAGATATTAATCTTGTATCCAGCATTGCATTTACATCAATATAATATGCACATCTTATGCCATGTGCATTTAGAGTTAGACAAATCTGGGCACTCAGACTAGTGTTAGAGCCATAGCCAGAGTCAATTTTACTTATTTTATTAATGTTTTTATTTATATCCTATCGTTAATGACATATGTAGAATTAGAAAATTAGTAGGGTTAATCAGATATTGGTTATATATTTCTCTGAAACAAGTGTATGTTGACACATTTGGCATTTTAATATTTAGAACAAGAATCAATAATGGTGATGTGGATATCACTGATTGTTTTGTGTGGAATTGTATGTTTCTTAGCTCAAAATGTTTAACTATGGCTAGTTTTGTTCACCAGATCATTATATTGCATTCGTGCATACATGTTTATGCCAAATTGTTATGTATTTCTATTCATTTTGAATAAAATCAAAGTTTTTCCCTACGCATATCGACAAACTCAATGGCCATTCTCATTTGCTTTGCTGCCAATGCTGTTTTCAGCGCAAGCGCAGTCGGAACAGTGATCCCGTCTATTGGTCATAATGCTAACCATGGGTAAGACTCCGTGAGCAGTAGAACCTTTGCATTGAAGCTTTTGGTAGATATTAGACTTACCGTAGTGGGTGCGGCTGGTATTGCTGGCCAGGATCGTGAATTCTTCCCATACGGCGACTAAGCCGGAAAGGTAGCAGAAAGCTACTGATCATGGCCAAACCTAATGCATCAGTGTTGGCTGTATCGATCATGTTAGATCGCACATCGGAAGCCGAACCGACACGACCGTGGTTAATGGTCGTAATGCAAATCGTGGGTATGACCCCGTGAGGAGTAGAGACCATTGCATTTTAGCTTTTGGTCATTTAATCCGCAGCATATGTGGAACTGCCGCTGTCTGTCACCTAATAAAACCGACAAATCCTATTGTCGTGGGGGGTGATGAAAATGGGAAATACTGCGCCTAGAGCGGGACTCGAACCCACATCTCTTTGCATTCCGGGCCAGTGTGCTAACCATTACACCACCTAGGCTCCCTGATATCAATACACTCCCCACGCCTACCTGTCTATGTGGTTACTTGCCTGAGAGGTCAGTGCAGACCACTACACTCGTCCCCCTGGAATTGTAAGTCTTGTAATGCTTACAATTACATACATACAGGCAATGCACTAACATCATACATACACAGGGTAGGTTCAACAACCATACAGCGCAAAGCTTGTACAGGATCCTGATCACGGCAACCAGTGTCGTGGGGGGTGATGAAAATGGGAAATACTGCGCCTAGAGCGGGACTCGAACCCACATCTCTTTGCATTCCGGGCCAGTGTGCTAACCATTACACCACCTAGGCTCCCTGATATCAATACACTCCCCACGCCTACCTGTCTATGTGGTTACTTGCCTGAGAGGTCAGTGCAGACCACTACACTATCATCCATAGCTTTAGGCTTGAGCAAAATCGAAAACACACCCAGTTGGACACCGACCATACGGGGTGGGAGCAAACGAAACGAGACAGTAAACAAAGGATGTAGGTCAGGACGCTATCGACGCGAGTGTTGTAATTGCTCGGTAAGGTCACCACTTAAATTGGTCTATTAACGATTTAAAGCTACATAACCAAGCTATATAGCAATCAAATGGATCTTGGTTCATATATAATAACATTAACTGCCATGGAATTTCATTAATAACTGTTAATGACATGAAAATAAGCAAAAAAAACGTACCTTGAACAGCACAGCGTGTGGCTGTTGTGCTTGGATTATATTAATTGACTTGAACCGGAAAGACTATCTCTTTGGGCTGTGAATAGCCTGGTGGCTACAGCCCGAGGTAATATATATATATATATATATATATAGTTATACTGAATCAAGAATGAGAGCCCTGCTAAGAATACAGGCACGTAGCCATGACAGTTCTAGTCTACTTGGAGTCTCCGGGAGCCTCGGTCTGATTTCCGCTCCGCTCCACCTACCGGCTGACGGGGCGGGCGGCGCGGCGCGGCGAGTCGGGGGCGGGGGGCGGGCAGGGGGCTTGCGGGGGCCCTCGCCCCCCGAAGAGGTTGTCGTACTTGGGGCTGCAGGCGGCGTGGTTTCTAGAATATCGCCCCACAGAACAAGAATGGTGGGGAAAAACAAAACAAAAACCCATAAAAAGAAAACAAAATAATGAAAGTCTGTAAAAAAGACTACAACGATGACGGCGGTGTTAAAGACGCACTGCCAGAGCTCGGTGGTGGCTAGCGCTGGGTGCACTGTGGACTGACCTCACCATGATTGCAGCAGGGCGCGTTAGCATTAGACATTGCAGCTTATAGATATTGTTATCGAATACCCAAAACTTCATCACTGAATATATAAGAGTCAGGGTCCGTACACATGTCAAGATATGGAATTCAATGCTATTTCAAGGCTGTTTTTGATAGGAATTTAAGACTATTTCTTTTTTGGATTTCAGGAAAAAATACAAGGGGAGTGCGAATGGCGATTTTGGATTAATTTAGATCAGTGGGGACAGTTTAATGGAATTCAAGGCTTTTTCAAGAATAATTACCCATAATAGGTTAAATTCAAGGCTTGTGAATGCCTTGAAATGGGGCAAATGAAGTTCAATACTAGTCAAGTTTTTCCAGGCCCTGAAGACTACAATTTTGACAGTAGGTATGCGCTTTCTTTGTCAGGTATTGCAGAATTCCGCACAGGTATTTACTTCTGCAATGCGTGTTTGGTACGCATGACTCGTCAATTGCTTTAGCGACAGAATATAATGCAATGACATCACTGCAACACCCAGATTACACGCCTTCCACCAGATGGCGCAAGCAAGTATTCCACATTAACGCAATGCGCTACATTAACCTAAAGCATCACCACAATTAATCTTAACCTATCATTTTCGAATAACTTTGTTGAGACATAAAATCCTTACTCTTGGTGTGTGCACAAATTATATAATGGTATTAAAGATTGTTAAAAATACTTAATAGACACACATACACAAATTATTCTATCAAGACTCGGTTCCATCACCTGTTTCAAGTAACAAAAAAAAATGGCTACCGATGGTTTCCCCAAGAGGCATGGGTACGGAACCCACAATGGGCTTCCCATAACATTTGAAATCCTATAGGTTGAAGATCATTGCACCGCTAACCTTTAATAAACACTTTTTGTTTGCGGTGGCATTACTATAGCGACGACATTTTCAGGTGGCACGCAGACTTTGTCGTTGATGGAATAAAACACTATTGGAATAAAACGCTATAAAACATCACATATTTTACTACTAACAAAAAAGAAGGTAATCTCAGGTAGTACGCAGTCGCGTACCTGCGAATATGGAAGCTAGGCTGCTGGATGGTTAATGTAGCACACTCCACACTCTACACACACAGTCACTACCACCGAGATCTCGCAATTGTTCACGTGACCTCCCATCACGAGGCCCCAGCCACTGCGAAACAACTTCAAACTTTACTAAACAAGTGCAAGCCTCATTTAAATAAGTTAATTTTGAATTTCACATTTCCCAATCCAATTTGAGTGAGACTAAACTGCATAGTCGGGGCGTTTTCAGTTCCTGCCATACATATTTTTAAAGACAAATATATATCGCTATAATCTACTTCACTTTAGTTTTGAGGGAACGTATTTTGAAGGGTTAACTTTGGAGCTATTTGTGAAATGTTACCATGCTAAATTAATTTTGGCATGAACACCAAAATGGTGGACATCATAAGCTTCATTAGTGACATGTTCTAATAAATTGACTCAATATTCCATCTATACAGCAACAAATGTTTAAAGCTGCATAGTCCGATGTAATATCAAATTTTCAAATCCAAAATAATTATCTAGATTTGATTTTACATATCTATCTTAGATACTGGTGCAATTTTTAAACATTTATTTCTGCATTGAAGGGAATACTGAGTCAATTTAATAGAAGTTATAGAACCTGTTACTGCAGAAGTCTATAGTGTCCAAGTTTTGGCAAGCTTGCCAAAACTAATTGTCCATGTTTGCACTTCAAATATCTCAAAAGTTTACTATTTAAAATATAAGTTACTTTAAACTATGTAAAGAGGATACGGATGATCGATTTAATATATTTATCTCAGAAAAATTACAGAAATTCAAAACCATCGGACTATGCAACTTTAATGAGTGTACCAGTATCTAAGTTGGATATGTAGGAGCAAATTTGGGTAGAGAAAGTTTGCTGCTTTCGTCTGATTATACAGCTTTCAAAACCCAAACCAGAATGACATAGCCAAGAACCAGCAAGATTGGTTAGGTCATTTTGAAGCATTAGTGAGTGCCAAAAACGCGGTCTACAAATACCAAGCTTGACTAACCCGGCCGCGTCATTTTAATAAAGATGCTTGTAACGCAATGGCTGATGTCGTAAATGCAAAGCGCATTGTGAAACAAGGACTTGCAACCATTAAGCGAATCAAGATGAAGTCTATAATTAGATATGCGCTAAGTGGCTTAAAACCTAAAACACTGAACTGTTTGCAATCCGCTGACATTAACAATAATTAGGAGCTCTGATTTAGGGACCTGTAATGGTTAGAATACAAAACTGCAATTGGCTTCTTCACTTGCACGCTCCTAGACCATGAAAAACACGCTGAATGGGCTTAACATTTTTCACTAGGGGGGGCGGGGGGGGTTGGAGGAGAGGAATTTCCCGGATCAGCAACAGAACAGGATAATTTTGAGACTTTGATCCTGTCGTGTTGATAAAACACGACAATTTTGGGACTTTGATCCAGTCATGTTGATAAAACTAAACAATTCTGAGACTTTGATCATGTCATGTTAGTTAAACAAGACAATTTTGAGACTTTGATCCCGCCATGATGGGGGATAAAGACCAATTTCGACACTTACATCCTGTCATGTTGGTGAAGTACAATTTAGGAATTTAAATAGTTTGGTTCCAATTAATAAAATTACATTGGCTAAAAATGAAGCCGCTAATTGACATGGATCTGCAGGTTAAAATGTCAGATTAGTTTCGTTTTTTTTCTTTTCGAGGCGGGGTGTGATATTAGACCCTGCTTCTCTCCTTCTGGAAGGTCACCCCCAATCTGCATAAAACCAAAAAGAGCACCTACAACGGCAACGTAACAAACAAAAAAACAAAGAACAAAAAAACAGCAGGGACAAATACAAAACTATTTCTGAGCGCTGGTGCAAACGTGCATTTAGAATGAAGCCAAATAAGGGCAGCTTGTTGTAAAACAAAGCCCAGCCGACAAGGCGTGAGACAGTGCCTTTATCTCGTGGATAAAACAGGGACAAAGCGAAAGAAACAAACTCAGAGCGCAGACCTAGTGACATACTGGATGTAGCCGGAGGGGACAGGGGTGGGAAGGGCATGGAGTGAAAAGGGCATGGAGTGAGAAGGGCACAGGATAGGAAGGAATCGTTCAATGACGCAACATCACGTGGCCGGTCTTACGCACATGCTCAAGACAATACGGTCTGATCTATGTGGTCTCGTACATACTAACCCATACAAAGCCATACGGTCTAACCAGTATGAGGGCACATGGAGTAAACATCGTTACATGGTCTAAATTGGGCAAAGTCATGTGGTCTAACCAGCAAAAAGGTCACGAGGTCACAAGGATTAACTGGCACAATATCAAATGGTTTAACCAGGTGAGTGAGCGAATGACGGTGATTTTACTTCATGTCGATAGTGATTCACAGATGGGTAACTGACATGGGGGCCAGGTGGTCTAACCGACATGGGGCCATGCGATCTAACTGACATGAGGGCCACATGGTCTGACATGATGCCACATGACCAAACTGACATGGGGCCATGCGGTCATGTGGTTTAACCAACATGAGGCCATGTGGTTTAACCGACATGAGGCCAGGTGGTCTAACCGACATGAGGCCAGGTGGTCTAACCGACATGAGGCCACATGATCTAGCCCACATGGTTAAACATGTGCAGCAATGCCGGTCTTGCCCCATCTCATCCCTACAACGCTGCATGATCTGCGGGTTCATACAAGTGTCGAAGTGTCAGTCCTAGCTCTAGCCGGTTCTCTGGAGTTATGAGTAGTTGATCTGAGCGGCTTTATGTGAGTATGTGCACATGCAATAGACTGCGGTGTGTATGTTTTCGCTAAATAAAAGCATATGTAAGTAACCCTGTGGTGAGTGCCCAGTGAGTAAATAGTCCCTCAACCCGTGTCTGGAGCCCAGAAACTGTGGCAGGGAAGGGTTAGTGCCAGCAGTTGATTCAACACACGATGGTAACCTTTGTTTAGCTTCTTAAGCTCTTTTCTCTCTTTCTTCTCTTTTTCTCTTTGCGATTTCTTAAACCCTGAAAAAGTGAGATAGAACTTTAGAAGGCTAATTCTGTTTTGTTTTAACAGGCAGTCAGGGGAAGGTGAAAATGTTAACACTCATGCAGACACACTGTAGTCAGAGACAACATTTTCTCAGAAACATTAGTTTGAGACACACAGGATGGTCCGAGACACATAGGATGGGGTAAGAAACACAGGATTGTCTGAGACACACAATATGGTCTGAGACACACAATATTATACTCTCACAATACTGAGATAGTATAATTTAAGTAACGCGGGCAGATCATGCTATCATACACATTCTGGTCTGACACACAATACAGTAAAAAATAAAACCTCTCTATTTTACCACCTCCACAGATTGACCACTCCCCTATAGCGATCGCTTTATTTGGGTGCCAAACGATCGTGCATACAATACCACAGTAACAATAAAAAAACTCCCTCAACCATACAGTAAAACCGCTGTAAATCGACCGACCTTGGGACCGACTTTAAGTGGTCCATTTAGGGAGGTGGTCGGTTTAGGGAGATAGAATATGGTTACAATGGTATTCTTGGAACCGAAATAAAGCGATCGATATAGGGGAGGGGTCGATCTGTGGAGGTGGTCGGTTAAAGAGGTTTTACTGTATGTAATATATATACACACATCTAATTCTGGGACCTGCATACTGTAGTCCTAGATAGGAATTATAATGCGGGCCACACAATAGGGTGTGAGACATGCATGTTTCAGTGTGAGATGGGTGTCACAGACTGATCCACACAACATGGTTAGACAGAGATGACGCAATCGGAGTGAAGGTGGAGCTGGGAGGATGAATTGCTGGCAACGCAAACCGCCATTCAAGTCTCCCTATTCAGGACACCGAAGCGCATCAACTTCATGGAATCTTAACTAATGTTGCCTGCACATTTGCAGAAACCTCTGCCAATCCGGTGACATCCTTTCAAATATTCCCCAGATGCGAGTATTTATTTCCATTTTGTCTATATGATAATTGCATTAGGAAACAATCCAGGGGAATATTGATAAAAGACATAAATCAAAATGATCAGGGCCCAAATTTAAAGTTAAATCATCACGTGCTCATGTAGATAAGATATAGGCTAACATGAGATGTTCATTAAAAGTAGCACATTTTCTGAATCTCACTTAAACTAACCATTAATGCGTATTGGTGTGTGCAGAAAATGGTACTAGCTGTGGCTGAATGGGGATACTCCATCAGCGCGTGATTGTGTTCCATGTCGCAGGAGTGTGCATTTGCATAAAGTCACATGGCATCATATAGAGATGTTACAAAAGGCATTTTCCCACAAAAAATAGCCCAGAATGAAACATTCCAATGCACAGAGTGAGTGAATGAATGGGGTTTTACACCTTACAAACATATGGGGGGGGGGTCATATCAGGACAGGTACTGACTTAAAACCGTGGTATTATCATACATAGACCCACATATATAATAATTATATACACTTGCACTTAGCCTTTAAAATTATCTTGTTCGGAGCGCGTGCGCGCTTAGCTTTAAAATGCCCTTATTCGGAGTGGACTATGCAGCCGCCACAGACCCACGGGCTGGCGCTCACCTGTCGGCTGGTGGTACGCAGGCGCGGCCGGGGCGGCGATGGTTGGCCGGTTGGCGATAGTTGTCTGAAGGTCCTTCATCAGCTCATCCTTTTCAGTCTTACGCGCGAAGCAGAAGTCAGTCACCTTGTTCTGGAACTTGACGAGCAGCTGCGTCAAGTCGTTGTAGAACTGCAATTTTAGAAAGCCGGTCACAGAGCGAACACTACAATTTTACGTCACACTCTTGTCTCTATGCATATACAATCCAGCATCCCCCCCCCCCCCCCCCCCCCCCCCCCAGCAATGCCGCAAGACAAGTGACGCTTGTCTGTCCAAGTGACAAGTGTCGCAAGACCAGTGACACCAGTGACGTTTGTTATATTCAGAGGGCAGAAAATTGTGAAGAAAATAAAATGATTAAATTTTAATAGCTCATTAAATTATTAGATACTGAGTTACATGTCAGTATAATTAACTGGGGAAATATATTTAATTGCTAGCATTTTATTTCAATGTTTTCAACAGTGATTAATTAGCCGATTGGATGGCTGTATGAGTAGAGTGTGTGTTGCCGATGCAGGTGGTTGTAGGTTTGAACGGCGGCTGAGTCAACCCAAAAACTTACAAAGATTGATAATTGACATGACCTTGCCTGGTATGCGGATCTACTAGGATAGTACTTGTGGTGACCCTTCTTGGTATGCGGATCTACTAGGATAGAGCTTGTGGCGACCTTTCCTGGTACGCGGATCTACTAGGATAGCACTTGTCATGACCATGCATGGTACACGGATCTACTATGATAGCACTTGTGGTGACCATGCCTGGTATGCGGATTTACTAGGATAGCACTTGCCTGGAACATGGATCTACTAGGATATCTCAATGAAAAAACTACACACAGTTGAAATTTACCCATTTTAATCAATCAACAAATGTGAATTAAAATGGAAGTTAATTGTGGCACACCGCCTGAATGCGAGATGACCTTGAGATGACCTTGTGCACTGACCTTGGTACCTTCCCGGAGGTTACTGCACAACTCGGTGAAGTTGTCGAAGGCAGCTGCCATGTCCTTCAGCTTCTGGTCGCGGGTCGCCCCGGTCTGACCTTGGTTCTTCTCACGACAGAAGGCGTCATTCGCTGCCTGCAGCGAGACGCAAGCAGCAACAACACCGCATGTTATCGAAACAAATCATTTCAGATAGGTCCGGGCAGATGCGTCTAGGCAGACGCATTAAGATCACAGGGATGGGGAAGATTTCAAATGGACCGAAGTGGAAATCACCCCGCCCACCCATGACAACTATCATGCATTATAGTTAAGTTATATTATTAAGTCGCAAGACCAACAATAGTATTGTCACAATCGACATTTAGGTCATGTTCAGTGGACTTTAAGATTATCTCAAGTATTTCATCAATCAACGTATGCAGCAAAATCTTAAATAATTACTAATGGTTTCTAAGGAAATTTTTTATCTTTGATGACATTGAATTTCAACCCTTGACTTCACAAAATTCCATTTTATACACATATATACGGTTATATCTGTCACCTGATGGAATATGTTTTTACTGTCGCTGTACTTCTTTCTTCTACTCCCAGTGCATTCCATTGCCTTGCTTCCATTTACTCGGTAGTCCTCTCGTACCAGACAGCGATACATTAGTACTTCTGATAATGATCCCCAATTTATATTCATATTACAAATCTTAGTTATTTAGGTCATTTTTACATATAGAAAACTGACAAAAAACCCATACATCTTCCACATTATTTTCTGTTAAAACTAGGGAATAAAAAGAGGGTGCTGATAAACAATCGTAACTTTAGTAGAGTGAATATTAATGTTAGTGATAATTTGACAATGGGGCTCAATACGCGAATGCAGCATGGTGACTGGCTGAGGTGTCGCGTACCTGGATCTCCGCCAGCAGGGCCTCTTGGCGGTCACAACTTTCAGTCACCTGCATCCGAAGCGGTTCGAAGACACGGTTCAGTTCGGACACCGCTAAGTCGTCCTCTGTTATCGCACCATCTGCTGCCAGCGCACTCATAAATTGTGCGGCTGAAACATGAAGCGGCTTCAGTCAACCCCAAAAGGATGTAAACAAGATGGCATGGCTGGGGTTATAAAAAAACAAAAACAAACTTATTTGGAGGCCTACAGGTCAAAAGATTTCAATTGTTTCGGAGAAAATCATGCGCTACACTAATTACAGGGATGAAAGAGGAGGGGAAAAAACCCTCGTAAATCAACGTGGGTTGGTTGGTTGTTGGAGGTTTACATCCTGGCAACATCTAAGGTCATATCATGAAGAGAACTGACTTGTGACTGCGCATTCATGGCGCCTTATAGTGCTGCCACAGTGGGAGACTAGGCCACCAGCACCATGACCTGATATCCCACTCAGCCACATTATCCGGACATTTGAGCCAACCAGTCCCTACCTTGTATTAATAATGTCGAACGCCTGGCTAAGAAACAACAACTATCAATTTTGAAAGTCATTGGTTTGACTCAACCGGGAATTGAACTACCGACCGTCTGCACGGGAGGCCTGCGCTTTACCGATTCGGCCAACGAGTCCTGTGAGGGGATGTGGGTGATAATATAAAAACAAACCAGTAGCATGCTCTCCAAGCACAGTATGTACTGAAGGTTAGTGGGAAGGATTCTGCTTGGAGAGTACTGTATGACACATGACTTCCTGTAAATTCCTACGATTCACAGACAGTTATTGTTGGAGGTTTGTTTGGCAACATCTAAGATCATATCAGGATGGGTAACGATTTGTGACAGTGCACACTCGCGTTGACTTTATAGTGCTGCACCACTGGGAGACCAGGCCGCCGGCACCATGATTTCCCACACATTATCCTAATGAAGTAATGAAGAGGACCAGGCTAGGCAGCGACAATCATAAATTTGGTACACCATTGGTTTGACTCAGCCGGATTTCAAACTCATGACCAAATCGATTCGGCCACTGCACCCGGTCCCTAGAAAATGCGAAGCCTATGAGAGACTTTCCGCGTCTGCGTGGAAAATCCACCTCACCCAGTGCATTGGGGGTCCAATATCAATCCAAATGGCAGCCGTCACAGAGAGCCAGAGACATGTTTCAGATATTCCCAGAATTCTAGACTGATACTTAAAGCTGCATAGTCTGATGAAAACATCAAATTTTAAAAACCAAAACAATTACCTAGGTTGGTGCATTTATTAAACAATTGTCAATACGTAGAAGGGAATACTGGGGCAATTTAATAGAACCTGTTTCTGCAGAAGCCTACGGTGTCCGATTTTTCACATGATGCCAAAATTAATTTATTATAGCGATCAACCTAATATATTTATATCAGAAAATGACACTCAAAATCATGGGACTACTTTAAGTAATACGAAAAAAACTATGAAGACATGTGCAAATATATTAAGAAAGGAATACAGAAAGAAAAAAATATATAAAAAAAGAATTGCAGAAATCCCCGATCAAGTACATTATCAAATCCAGCTAAGTTTTTTTCTTTTCTTGAAGATTTATACTGCCTATTATGGATAAGCCTGAATAGACTTCTTTTCACCATTAGACAGTTTGTCGATAGAAAGCCCGAGCCTACATTTTTACCGACCCATGGGATTTTTTAACCTCCCACACCACATAGACATGGTATGAGAGCAACTGGCCTTTGATGACGCTGTAAGTTATCCACAGCGGTGGAAATTCAAATTGGCAGAGGTGGGGGCATGTGGAATCAAACCACCAACCTTCAGATTAGGAGTCTGACCTAGAAAAAAGTCAGACACTCTAACCACTCCGCCACAGAGAACACCAGTGCTTTGGTAATAAAACTATATTGATATCATCGGACCCACGTTAATTGCTCACAAGATTAAATGTTAAAAAATAGAACACTAAATGAAGGCGCAGCTTGTGTTAGTGACTTTCTGTACTCACACATATCGAGATTGACATTCTTGAGCTCGTTCTCAACAACCTCACGTTCGGCTTTGATGGCTTCGACATTCTCCATCAGTTGGCGCAAACGCTGTACAGTCGTAGAACCCTGCAGTGCTGCCACCGGGCTCGAAGCCGGCAGGGCCTTCTGAATCTCAGCCTGAGGCAAACAGAAATATAGGCTTTGCATAAATGTACACCGCAACAAACTAATCAACTATCAGACCCGAAGCCAGTAGTACACACTGAATCTCGGCATGAGGCGAGAAACAGTTTTTAACTGGCAGTGCGCGCTGAATCTAAGCTTGAGGAAGGAAACACAGCCATTACCTGGCAGTCCATACTGATTCTCGGCCTAAGGTGAGAAACACAGTCGTTAACTGGCAGTGTGCACTGAATCTAAGCCTGAGGCAAGAAACACAGTCGTTAACTGGCAGTGCGCACTGAATCTCAGTCAGAGGCGGGAAACACAGTCGTTAACTGGCAGTGCGCACTGAATCTCAGTCAGAGACGGGAAACACAGTCGTTAACTGGCAGTGCGCACCGAATCTCAGTCAGAGGCGGGAAACACAGTCGCTAACTGGCAGTGCGCACTGAATCTCGGCCTGAGGCAGGAAACACAGTCGTTAACTGGCAGTGCGCACTGAATCTCAACATGAGGTGGGAAACACAGCCTGTGTAACTTCACAAATAGCGAACATAATAAGCTATAACTTGAATTCCAAGCCTTTAAAATGATATGATTGATGATTTAAGCCATGCTGGCAATCAAGGCCATATTCACTGTGAAAAGGGAGAACTTATTTAATATTTTAAAAAGCACAATAGCACCAGCATCCATTTTTGTTTGTTTTGGAATCTTCATACTTTAACACACTCAGTAAAGCTTGTTTTATTTAACGATGCCTCTAGAGCACATTGATTTTTTTTTATCATCGGTTACTGGACCTCAAACATATGGTCATCCTGACATATTTCTTTTGGAGGAAACCTACTGCCGCCACATAGGATACTCTTTCCGATAAGCAGCAAGGGGTCTTTTATATGCATTTTCCCCCAGGCAGGACAGCATGGTTACTTCAAGGTACATTATAACGAGCAACCTAATGTATTTATCAGAAACTCAAAACGATTGGACTAAACGCATTTAACACCACTACAGAGTGCCAGTGGCGTCCTCTAGTGGCGTGTGGAGATACTAATGCTGTGGTGAACCGATAGGTGGGGGTGTGAAAGGCTTAATACAACATAGTTTGAACAAATCTTCTCGGCATATTTATGCACCACCCCTTCCAGACTTGGGCACCATTACAGCGCGCTCTGCAGTTTCGACTGGGTATGCTTACGTCTGACTTGCTGAGCAGTGCGATGTTGCTTATGTGTGCCGCATATCGCTCCTTCACAATGTGGTCAGCACTGATGGCGTTGGTGAGGATCGTACCGTACTTCTGGCCTTCAGAACGGATTGGCCCAGTCAGCTTCTCGGATGGCGTACGCGTCCACCGCTCCGTGAATTGTGCACGCAGCTGCCTATCGGAATTTTCCTCTTCATCCAGCATTTTCATCGACTGCCAGAACATAAAACCTTCTTTGAATTCACTGCCAAAATGGGCGCTGAACTGTGACGCTAAACTGTGACACTGCACAGTGTCTGATACGCTGATCTGAGACCACTGATTTTCCCTCCCATCCAGTCCATATGGCAATGATTGTTTGTTTGTTGGGGCTTTACATCCTAGCAACATCTATGATCATATCAGGACGGGTACTGACTTGTGACAGTCTGCACTCATGGTGTCTTTACAGTGTGTCCCCCACTGGGAGATCAGGCCACCAGCACCATAACCCGATATCTCACTCAGTCATATTACCCCGATACTGAGCTAACCAGTCCTTGCCCTATCCTAGTAATGACAAGCACCAGGCTACGGTAGCGACAGGTATCAATTTAGTAAGTCATTGGTTTGACTCAGCCGAGTTTTCGAACTCCCGACCTTCTGCATGGGAAGCCTGTGCTCTACTAATTGGGTCTGGTCATTTGTAGGGTCCTTAAACGCTGCCGCATTGGCCACTCTTTTTTGCTCAAGGGGGAAACCCCATTTTTATTTGAATATTAAACTTTCTGGAATTTTGTGCTGATATTAGGCAGTACATGAAGAAACTACCTAGAATAGATGGTTCATTCCATAGGGTTTTATTACATAGATTTTATTAAATAGAAAACACACAAATTGCAATTGCAAAATTTAAATAAAAGAGGGTAATTTTCACCGCCGTCTTTCACCCCAAATAATGTTTTACATCCATCAACAAATTTAGATAAATTTGAATGAAATGCCAAAAATAAGGGGGGGCAAACAAAAATATGACAATGAATAGCGCAGTAGTTCATAATTAGATATAATTAACAGATACAAACACTCTCTTTTTAAAAAAAGAAGTGGAAAATCTACAATGAGTGATAACATGACTGTTACAAACTTCTTGATATAAAATCCTGTCACAAAATACATCACTATCCCAAGAGCGCAACACTAAAACTATATCCTAAACACAAAACCAAAAGCCCAGTGGCCTACCTCATCATGGATCTCCTTGTTTCGCGTAAGAAGTTCTGGGAGCTCCGACATGAGTTTGTTGAGCATGGTGATGCCACCGGCTTCGCGACACTTGGCGGCTTTCTCGAGCAGTGACGTGGGCACGGTGGCACCCGACAGGTCCTCGATGGCAGCCGGCAGGTTAAGGGAGGCCAGCACACTGAATCCAACCAGAACATGCAAATGTGTACGTTGCTAGGACGTAAAACAACAACGAACAAACAAACATTTCAATTTGATTAGTTCTGTGAGTTACCGCTATCCTGAAACGGCGCTGTAATGGTGCTCACCACACCTACAAGAGGGCGCCACCTGAGCACCAGCCACAAACACCAGAGGGCGCCACCACAACACCAACCTCACTTAGGAACAATTGCCAGCTCGGTTGGCAGCGGTTCTCCCCACTCCTCATACACGCCTTATTTACTTTGGAATTATCCGTTAAATCGAATTATTAAAATGATGCAAGACACCACAATTCACTTTCAATAGGACAAATATGACTACTCCTGCTGATTCTCTAAAGCGGGTGACTTTGTTGTAGTTTCAAGCATCCACTTTTTGTGCTTTGCATCATGTCACTCGATGAGACTGAGTGTACTGTACCAGTGTAAACTGGCTTACCTGTTGAGGAACTGTGTCTTGTCACGGAGTCTGTGGATCTCGGCATTGGCTATCTCCGTCTTTCGGTTTTCAAAGCTACCAAGCGCCTGGTGTACGGCCAGCGGTACAACCTTCTCAAACAGGTCTACAAGTGAAAGGCAAACGTTGAGACACAGCTTGCAAAGCGAGAGATGAGACAACTTACAATGTGAGTGTGGAGACACAGTCTACAAGGTAACCGATGAGACGCCTTACAAGGAGAGATGAGACACAACTTACTAGGTGGTTGAGGACACATTACACAGAATTAGACATACTTTATGTTGAGTCGTTGGGCCGAGACACAGAATTAAGACCATTTTATGTTATATTTCAGGTGTCAGGCTCGAACACCAAATCGGGACTACCTTATATCAAGTTGTCAGATTGAGACATAGAAATAGGATTTTGTATCTAGACACATGCACAGAATTAAGACTCAATTTGTTAGGTTGAAGCGCACAATAGTGACTACCTTAAAGTTGTATCGTCCGATGGTTTTGAGTTTTTGTATTTTTCTGAGATAAATATAATCTACGTTACTTTAATTTGAAGTAACTTATTTTAAATGGCTAACTTTGAGACTTGAATTGCAAACATGCAAAATCAATTTTGGCAAGCATGCTCCTGAAGTAACATATTCTATTAGATTGCCCAAGTATTCCATGAAGCGACAAATGTTTAATAAATGCACCAGTAGATATGTAGAATCAAACCGTGACAATTGTTTTGGTTTAGAAAATTTGATGTTTTCATCAGACTATGCGGCTTTAAAAAGTCAGTCCGCTAAAACCCACTACACAGAATAATGACGGCTGTGTAGTGAATTGAACATACCCTTGAAGTTGGACGAGAGTGGTGTAGAGAAAGGTGTAACCTTGGCGATGGCAGCCTTCCCGATGGCTGGCAGCGCAGATTGGTCGGGCACCTTCGCATGGTAGATGAATTCGTTGTCCTTGTTGGCATCCTCCAACGCCTTCTTGATGGTCGCCATCTGCTTCGAGAAGATGAAGGTTGACCCACCACGAGTCTCGGAGGCGCTCATGAGGTCCTTTGCATGCTGCAGAAACCGAGAAACAAACCTGTGTACACATTGCTCTCTGAGAAGCAGCCAGTAATTTACTGACCTGGTAACATTTAAGGATCAGAAAAAAAAACCAATTTCTTTCCTTTTTAATAACCTCTCACGGTAAGGGGAGCCGTTAGCCGGGCGCAGTATGTGCAGGCCACACTGGGATCCACCCACCGGCTAGCGTGCCACCACCTGACGCAGAAGAACTGTGACAGCAGATGGTGTAGTTCCTGCAGCCACCGCTTGGTGGTGGAGCTCATGTACGGACTACTACACTTCCTAACATCTAATCCTGACATTGTAAAATATTCCAATTTACGGCATCAGGGGGAATGCAAATGTTTTATTACTGATCAGGTGTACGTGACCAAACGCATGTATGTATATATATGTAAGGGCTGGTGGTGCCTGAGTGGGATGTAAATAGACATAGTGCTGCTGGCAGGTCTGGGTGTGAGTGCACTCAGGGCCTACCCCGTCTGCTGGGTAGGATCACCACACTCAGGGTCAAGGTTGGTGGTGGCCAGGGGGGGGCCGCACAGCTTGGTGGTGGTGGGCAGATCACTGGTAACCATGGGGACCAGGAATGATGGATCCCTATTGGTAGGGGCAAGAATGCTTGTTTCCCATTGGGGGAAAGGGGTGGGGTGATACTGTACAATGAACCCATGTAACCATATAAATAATAAACCAGAGGGCCGGACTCTCTCTCTTCCTTTACACTTTATACTCTTCCTTTCTCTTTGTCTGTATTGATTTCACTATAGCCTGCCAACACAACCACAGATTCTAGCTTTAGCAGTACGCACCCTTTGACAGTACACACTCATGGTGGATTTAATAGTGCTGCAAAACTGGATTACCATGCCACCAGCACCATTGCCCAGTATCACATTCAGTTACATTATCACAACAATAACACTGAGCTAACCGGTCGTTGCTCTCTCGTAGTCAGGCTGAGTGCCAGACAAGGTGGTAACAAGTAGCAGTATAGATTGACCCAACGGGGGATCGGTTTCCTTATGGAAACAGAGATGAAAGTGGTCTCCGGCAAAACAAAGCGGAAATGCTGATATTCTCCCATAGGCTTAGCATTGTCAGGGAATCGCGCAAATTCCCGGGAGTCGGGTTTCATACATATTGGTATACGCTGATAGTGCTGCAGCGTTTGAAGCAGGTATTAGTGGTATACGCTGACCCTGCTGCAGCGTTTGCACCACATATTAGTATATGCTGATCGTGCGGCAGCATGAAACAACTTATTGGTTGTTTGAGTTTTACGTCCTGGCAACATCTAAGGTAATATCAAGACAGGCGCAACGTATTAGTATACACTTATAGCTATAGGAAAAATCCCGGAAATCAGCGAAATCGCGGAGATCTTTCATCCCTGTGGAAAGTTGCCAGTGAACATCATGCGAAAACCTGTAGGTGTCTACAGTCACAAGAAAAAACTACAAAACCTGTACACTACAGATACATCATAGAAATAAACGCAATTTTTAACTTGTTCATAGGATAAGTCTGGTGTGGCTTTTACTTGTCTGCAAGAATTTAAATTGAAAATGTTTTTAAAGATGATAAAGAAAAGCAAACAAAATAGCAAAATAAATTTTTTTCAGGCCAAAATGTTTGCTTGTCTTAGGGAAAAGCTCAAGCCATATTCTGCTTGTCCGTGCCTACTCTCAACTGGCTGGCTCAGATAAGTGGATAAGCCTTATTTTGAACGCTGAGAGATACATCTCAAAACCAGCTGAAATGATATATTTGTGAAAAGTTAAGACCATGACAGAGGGAATCAATCAAGTGCTCAGGCCAAGTGGCCCACCACTAGGTGAATTTATATGGTGCTTCGCTTTGTTTGTTGGAGTCTTACCTCATAGCAACATCTAAGGTCATATTGAGACGGTGTTTCGCAAAGCCTACCCTGAGCCTGGCGATCTCCACGCCGAAGTCCTTGGTCTCCTTTGCTGTGATGCTCATGTAGTACTCGGCTAGCCCGTGATAGGCTGCCTGCTTGCCGGCCACGCTCAATATCCAGTCCTGCAGGTGGGCAGACGGCAAGTTAACAATCGGCTTTCGGATATAGCACACTGCTACCTAGCACCGGACAAGGTAAGGTCATATCACTTTTATTATGGTGGAACAACGACATTGTACACGGTTGAGAATCACCTCTAAGAACAACAAAAAGCAGAAATCTGACTTCCAGTAAATTTGACAGTGCTAGGAACACATAAGGGGAAATGAACCATGTGACGTAAGAAATTGGTTTCAGAAATCCATCAAGAATAAGAAATTTCTTATCCCTGATTGTCTTCACGCTCCTGACCTCAGGGCTGAGCATTGACTGCCCGTTACTGCGGGGAGCGCTCTTACTGAAGGTTCTCCGGATACCAGACTCGTGGCCAGATGCGAGGCTGTGTGGAAACCCGCAAACACTTACCCTGTTCCAGAGGTCACGGATGGAGGCTATCTGCAGCTGCTTCAACGCGTCTGCGTACAACTCCGAACACTGGTTCGCCAGCTTCGCAATCACAGCAGGCTTCATCATGTCTGTTGTGGAGAAAACCAGCTGATACTACAGTCACCACATTCCTTGGGTCACTCTGTTCAGCACATCGAGATCGTCACTCTCTGCTCTAGGTTTATTATCCGATGAAAGCGTCAATTTTTTTAAAACATCTGCCTAGATTTGTTCCTACAATTCACCCACCTCTCCCCAATCCCCCTTCTTTTTCTTCTTCTTGAAGATTTATACTGCATATTATGGATAAGTCTGAATAGTCTTGTTTTCACCATTAGACAGTCGGTCGATAGAAAGCCCGAGCCAACACTTTTACCGACCCATCATTAAACCATTATTGCAGATTGGTGCCGCTATGCTATGCTATGCTAAAAAATGTGTGAACATTTACGATATCTAAAATTTCAGTGTGCACAGCAAAATTTATTTGGCATATCCTCAATTCAAACATCTCCAAATGTAATCCTTTAAATGAAGTTATTTAAGCTAATGAAAAATCAATATATATGGATGGCTAAAAAACATAGATAACAAAACCATTGGATTATGCAACTTTAATGAAATATTTATGTTGTAGAAACATATTTAACTGTTATGAATCTCCCTAGGACACTCAATCTAGCTTCTGGACTGATTAGTCACTACCTACTTAATTATACCACAAATAACCCACTTTGTGACGTCACGCACGGAAGGGATAATGGAATTAAGACAGGATATAATACAGTCAAAAGGCTTCAAAATGACTGTTGATTGGTTGTTGGAGTTTTACGCCCTGGCAACATCTAAGGCTATATCAGGAAGCGCACCGACTTGTGACTTCCTAGTGCTGCCCCATTGGGAGAGCAGGTTGCCAGCACCATGACCTGATATCCCATTGTCACATGAACCAGTCCTTGCCCTATCCTAATAATGCCAAGAGCCTAGCTCAGAAGTGACAAGTATCAATTCTTAAGTCATTGGATTGACTCGACCAGGGTTTGAAACAGTGGGCACGAGTACTATGATCTACCAAAACAGGAGACGGACGCTTAACTCATTTGGCTATCCCGTCTGGTTCAAAATTACTGTAACTCAAGATAAGCATTGTATTACTTTGCTTGGGGAACGCTATCGCAGTGAACCGCTTCTTTACGCCCTTCTTGATAATTACTCACCCACGAGTCTAAGCATATTTCAGTTCTATTGATAAAGAAGTTTTGCTTGTTTTTGTTGGTTTTTACATCCTAGCAACATCAAAGGTCATATCAGGACGGGTACCGACTTGTGACTGCACGCTCATGCCGACTTTATAGTGCTGCCCCACTTGGAAACCCGACTGCTTCCACCAGGACCTGATATCCCACTCAGTCACATTATCATGACACTGGGCGAACCAGTCCTTGCCCTATCCTAATAATGCCGAGCACCTAGCTAGGAAGAGAAAGTATTAATTTTAAGTCATTGGTTTGAATCGACCAAAACGGGAGACGGACGCTCAACTCATTCGGTATCCATCGTGATATATATATATTTTTTGGGGGTAAATGAATTTATATATATATATATATATATATATATATATATATATATATATATCCTGATATATTCAATCACTTTAACCAGTGTATTCAGTGCACAAACTCAGCAGCCCTTTCGGAAAGTAGGATAAAACACTGACCGAGCATGGCTTTACGACAGATGCAGTCCTGTGCCTGAGCCAGCATGAGGGCGATGAGTGCATTCAAAGTGTCAGGGTTCATGTCCGGGGTGAGGTCATTTCGGTAGTTCGCTATTACCAGTTCGCGTAGGAATGTGAATACGCCGGCCGCTTGCTGCAAAAGTCAACGCAACACAAAGATCATAACTCCACCCAAACAGCACAGCCCGAAGGAGCCGATACAGCCATTTCATGACAGACAGCTACAACTAAATTACATTTAAATAGTAATCATCTGTTACATAAGAAATGAATGAAATACTTTTCATTACTCAATAAAAATGAAATATGCAACAGCCACAAACAAGCACACTACCAATTTAGTGATTAAAACAATGGGGACCTTTCATGAGCCATTTCTCTCGCTGTACACTTGGTGGCAGCACCCGTTCGCGTCCCAAGTCGGCCATCATGGTTGGATAGAAGGGTGTAGGTGTGTGTGTGTTGGTGTAGGTGTGTGTGTGTTGGTGTAGGTGTGTGTGTGTGGTGCGAGTGTAAGTGTGTGGTGGGGGTTTAGGTGTGTGGTGGGGGTTTAAGGGGTAGTGGGGGTATAGATGTGTGTCATCGGGTATAGGGGGCATAGGTGTGTGTGTGGTAGGGGTTTAGGTCTGTTTTCGGGGTGTAGGTGTGTCATGGGGGTTTAGGGATGCTAAAGATTGTGAGGTGCCGCTCTGCAAGACACCCCTACACCTCCACCACAAACCACCTGCACCCGCACACCTACACCACATCTATAAGCCCCCACCACACCAATACACCCCACCACTCCATACCCACTCACCACACACGCCTACACCCCCACCCCACCCCTAAATCCCCCTACACCTCACCACACACCAAAATCGTCACCACACCCATACACCTCCACCACACACCCCTAAATTCCCCCACCACACACACCAAAATCGTCACAACACCCCTACACCTCCACCACACACCCCTACAGATCCACCCACACCCCTCAACCCAATTACACCCCCCTCTATTTACACACACTTGATAGAAGGAAGTACTTCTATCCAACGAAAGCATTACAGAGACCGACATGGTGCGCCATCTGACGAGAGAATTATGCAAACTGAAAGGTCCCCATTGACAAATTACTTGGTAGTTAAAATAAATAGATTTTATGGTTATATTAGTTACTTAAAGTTGCACAGTCCGATGGTTTTGAGTTTCTATCATTTTCTGTGATAAATATATTAGGTTGATCATTATAGTCATAAGCATACACCACACTGGGGTCACCAGGAGAGCATACACCACACAGGGGCCACCCGGGGAGCAGAGCATACACCACGCACGGGTCACCAGGAGAGCATACACCACACTGAGTTCACAGGGCAGAGCATACACCACATGCGGGACACTTGGAGTGGAGACCATACACCACACTGGGGTCACCAGGAAGAGCATACACCACATGCGGGACACTTGGAGTGGAGACCATACACCACACTGGAGTCACCAGGAAGAGCATACATCACATGCGGGACACTTGGAGTGGAGACCATACACCACATTGGGGTCACCAGGCAGAGCATACACCACACACGGGACACTTACACCACATGCGGCCCACCAGCGGAGCATAACCACACACGACACCACACGCGGGCCACCATGGGAGCATACACCACATGCATGCCACCATGGGGCGCAGTCAGTGTATGCTGGTGACGTTACTTACCTGGAAGAGCTTGGCGGCATTCTTGAGTCCGTCGTCGCTGGTGGTGTTCTGTGCACCAGCCACCTGACTCTGCATGGCACCGATGTTGAACAGGATCGAGCCCTGTTCATATGTAGACGAGGCGATACCTGCAAACACACATCAACTTCGCATCAAGCGTCCGCAACCACACCATCACAGTAACAGAGGTGCAGAATGCCGCCCCACTATGAAAAGTACATGTATGCGTTATCACATCTACCATTTTTGAGCCGGTGTCACAAAATTAAGCGCTACATTGACCATTGCTGTAATAACTGAAGTGACCCCTCACTCCAAGCATCTGGTGATTACTATAGGGACGAAAGTGGTGTTGGTGGGAGCGGGGGGAGGAGCGGAAATCAGTGACTGAAGTGAGTGATAATTTCTATTGACAGCGAGATGGGTGAAAATACAGTCACAAAAATGACAGCAGAACACTCTCCAGGCACAGTCTGTAATGATTGGTTATATGCACGATGGAAAAACTGTCTGGAGAGCATGGTGTGAGACCTGACTTTTGGGAATTTTCCGCGATTCCCTCAGTGTTAAGCTTATGTGGGAATTTCCACATTTTCCCCGAAATCCATTCCTTGCTATTTGTTTATGTCCTAGCAACATCTACGGCCGTATCAGACAGTTCAGCCTTTGTATAGGAGATTCTGACCGACCAACTGCTGTCAGTTATCCCTGGTATTTTGTGACAGCTAATCTGCGATAATCAGCAAAAACGCGGAGATCTTTCATCCTTGTTATTACCAGATAGAGACGTGACTATTTTAAGCCAGACTACCAGGATGTATCGTCTAAAATTCAATTCACAAAAAAATAAAATCAATATTCTCAATTGTTGCATCTAAAAAAGTTTCTTATATTGTGAGGGCGGGGACATTCTATATTTAAAAACAACCAATGAAGATATTTTTTAATTTACAAATACAGGGATGAAAGTGATCTCCGGGGAAAAAAGCGGAAATGAGGAAATTCTCCCATAGGTTTAGCATTGTCAGGGAATCGCGGAAGAATAACGGAAGTCAGGTGTCAACTAGCCTTGTTGTGATTGTATTATCGCCCATATCTAACATCTTCTTGATTAGGTTTTATGTTCTAACTACATTTAAGGTCATATAAGAATGGGATTCGAACCACCGAACTGATGTCATAGGCATCCCTTCTTTTGGTTGCAAGCGCGCAAACGGTCCTCAGTAGTCACTGACATCCTTGCCACCAAGAGTTTGCAGCTACTGCAATAAAAACTTCCTTGCGACCAAATTAGGTGGCCCGGAGGTTGGCGACCATTGCTTTGGTCACAAGGAGGTCGCCGGTGACTGTGGGTTCTTTGGTCCAAAGTGGTCGCAAGCCGTAGTGTGACTGGGGCTTTAAAGAATGAAGGGAGAGGTGCATCGAAAGCAGTGTCCAGACTGCATTGTAAGGTTACATCGGTCATATTTTACAAGCGCTTTTCATGTTAGGCTTTTATGGGAAGGAGCCAAACCGTGTCCCAAGATAGTTAGGATTGTGGACAAAATAGACCCTTATAAAACACCCCCAATAGACATGCTATCATTTGCCCCCCATCCCCTGATGTTCAACCACGTGACCAGCTTGTCACATGGCAGAACTCAGCCATACTGACGTAAGAACAAGTTGTGGCTTACTGAGTGTTCGCTTCCCTGAGAAGAATGACTCCTTGTCGAAGGCATCCTGCCACTTGAATTCCACGCGGATATAATTCTCAGCGATTGGGAACTTGGCCTCGTTTGCTGTCAGCTGGTCATAATACCTGTGGAGAGACGGACATTCCAATCAACGGGGATGAAAGTGGTATGGGAGAAAGACAAGAAGAGGCGGCCTAAGAGGAAATCGACACCAAAGCAAGCTTGGTTGGTTGGCTCACTGGGAAATCAGTCCGCCAGCACCATAACCTGATATCCCACTCAGTCACATTATCCTGACACTGAGATAACCAGTTCTTGCCCTATCCTATTAATGATGAGCGCCACATTAGGAAGCGACAAGTATCAATTGTATAAGTCATTGATTTGACTCGACCGGGAACCAAATTGGTATGCGAGGCCTGCGCCATACCGATTCGGCCACCGCACCCGGTCTGAAGCGGGCAATAACAGGGTCAAAGCAATAGCAGCAACACGCTCTCCAAGCAGTCTGTAATGATTGGTTATAGACACGCTGCTGAGACTATGGCTGAAGAGTACTGAATGGTCACCGACCCGTTATCAAGCATTACGGAGACTGGGACATCACATGGTAATAAATATTTAAAAGATTTCCTGGCATTTTGTGCTGTTTATGTAATAGATGAAGGAAATACACAGAATTGTCAGAATTATTTAGAAAAAAAGAACAGAAGGTGGTGTTCTCAGTGGTGGAGTATCTGACTTTTTGTTTTAGGTAGGACTCCTAATCTGAAGGTCAGTGGTTCGATCCCCCATGCCATCACCACTGCCAATTTGGATTTCCACCGCTGTGTATAACTTACAGCGTCATCAAAGGCCAGCTGCTCTCATATCATGTCAATGTGGTGTGGGCGGTTAAAAAACCCAGTGGATCAGCAAAAGTACAGGCTCAGGCTTTCTATTGACCAACTGTCTAATACTAATAGTGAAAACAAGTCTATTTATATTTAGACTTATCCATGAATGCAGTATAAATCTTCAATAAAAAAAACCAACGGAATAACTCAAATCACCCAGTACCTAAAATCGCAGAATTCGGCGAAACCACAGATCTCTCAAAGTCTCAGCCCTGAATCCAGTTAGAAGTGACACGATATTTAATATTCAAACACGATATTCAATATTCAAACCACAGTACAAGAGGAGAACAGCTAAAAGGGTTGCCTAGTAAAATTTGGGATGTGTCCGTGTCACTACCTAGCCTGGTGCTCAGATTTAATATGATAGGACAAGGACTGGTTAGCTCAATATCAGGATAATAGGTCATGGTGCCGACGGCCTGGTCTCCCCATGGGACAATACCATAAAGTCGCCACAAAGGCACACTGTCACAAGTCGGTATGACATGATTTCATCCTATATATTGCTAGGATGTAAAACCCCAAACAAACATAAACAATGTCTTTATGAACATTCAGTAAATAGAAAGAGCTATGTGCTTGAAAAAGAAAATAGTATTTTGTCCAACGCCATTAATCATGGCTCTTTACAATTAAAATAAAATAGCCAAAACCAGTAGAGCTAGTGATTGACAGGTCAATCACCATAGCAACTGTTCACGCTGTGTTTACAAACAGCCACCATGTGGTTAGAAACCACCCAGGCAGGACATCCCTGATACTAGTAATAGATATGTCGAGAAGTTGTTAAAGTTGCATAGTCTGATGAAAACATCAAATTTTCAAAATCAAAACAATTATCTAGATTAGATTCTACATATCCAACCTAGATACTGGTGCACTTATTAAACACTTGTTGGTGCACAGAAGGGTGTAATGCGCCAATTTAAAAGAACCGGTTACTACTGAAGCCTATCGTGTCAGAGTTTTGGTGTGCTTGCCAAAATTAATTTGGCATGTTTTTTGCGTCAAATATCTCCCAAGTTAACCATTTAAATTAAAAGTTACTTCAAACTAAAGTAAAGTAGACTATAATGATTAATCTAATGTATTTATCTCAGAAAATGGCGAAAACTTACAACCATCGGACTATGCAACTTTAAGAAAACAGCCAATTTCTGTTTTGAGGTGTAACATCATTCACTCGGTGAAGGAACTCTAGCTACTAGTACTAGACAACACAGGACCACATGAACTCTTAGTCTTACACACTAGCCATATGGCCGTAGATGTTGCCAGGACGTAAAACTCCAACAACCAACCAACTTAAAGCCGGGGATTAAACACTAGTGACATCACAAGACCACATGAACTGTTACATTAAAGGGACCAGCTATAGCTCGCTGGGACACTGCGCGTACTCTGACAAATGCTCTCCAAGCACAACTTTGTTTAGTTTTTATGTTTAAATGAACCAAGTATGTGTGGGGAGAGTAGGGGACCCACTTCACCACCAGAAGTGGGTCAGTTCTGAGGCTGGGAATAGCTGGCAGCTGTTGTTTTAAAAATGGCTGGGTGAGTGGAGATAAGGGAGAGTAAAACTGGGGTATTTTCAATCTTCTTTAGAGTAGTTCAATCAGGAAATATATTTGTGTAATGTAAAATATATGTTAGTACAATTACATTGCATAATTCAATGAGAAACAGATATAGATGAAAAACATTTTTTTGTTGATGAATGTAAAAAAGGTTCTGCTGTGGATGGGGTTTGAACCCACATCACCAAACAACTTCAAATTACAAGTCCAACACTCTAACCACTAGGCCACAGAGACCACACATAATTAGTAGTCTCACTTCAGGCTATTTGTGTATAGGACGTCACATATAAAAGGTATGTATGTATGTATGTATGTATGTATGCCCGCACGTATGTATGTATGTATGTATGTATGTATGTATGTATGTATGTATGTATGTATGTATGTATGTATGTATGTATGTATGTATGCATGCATGCATGCATGCATGCATGCATGTAGGTAGGTACGTACGTATGCACGCACGCACATGTGTTCGAGTTAGAGTGTCCGTCTCCCGTGTTGGTAGATCGTGGGGTTGTGAGTTTGAATCCTGGTCGAGTCAAACCAATGACTTTAATATTGATACTTGTTGCTTCCTAGTCTGGCGCTTGGCATTATTAGGATAGGACAAGGACTGGTTGGCTCAGTGTCAGGATAATGTGACTGAGTGGGATATCAGGTCATGGTGCTGATGGCCTGGTATTCCAGTGGGGCAGCACGATAAAGTTGCCATGAGTGCGCACTGTCACAAGTCGGTACCTGTCCTGATATGACCTTAGATGTTGCTAGCACACACACACACACACACACACACGTGCGTGCATGTGTGCGTACATATGTACGTACATACCTACCTGCCTGCCTGCCTGCGTGCACGCACGCAAGTTGTTTGGTGGTGTGGGTTCAAACCCCATCCACAGCAGAACCTTTTTTACATTATTAAAAAAAAAAACGTTTTTCATCTATATCTGTTTCTCATCGAATTATGCAATGTAATTGTACTAAGATATATTTTATATTATGCAAATATATTTCCTCATTGCACTACTCTAAAGAAGATTGAAAATACCTCAGTATTACCCTCCCTTCTCTCCACTCAACCAGCCAATGGCACAACAATCTAGGTCACTCTCCTGCACACCACCAAGTGGAAAAGTTCAGTACTAAGCATGTACCACCCCTGTGGCACACATCTGAACTATTCTGAGTTCGTTTGTTTTCCCGGCGACGAATATCTCCTCCCTTTAATAGTGACACCACATGACCGCATGACAGTAGTGACAGCACGAAGCCACTTTGTTTTGATCAACAAGAACAAGACCATGCCGATTCTCTCCATTGATTTAGAACCAGTGTAAATGTTATATACATTTATATATATATATATATGGTAAGAGTTATAATCTCTGGCAAGAGGAACTACGCCCTTTACCGAAAAGAAAAAAAGCGGTACAGTGAGTGCATGTAGGGGGGGGGGGGGAGCGGTGCGTGCACAGACGTGGCGCCCCCCAACAGATATGAGTGAGAGCAGTATGGTCGTTGTAGGTTAAGCAGGCCCAACCAGTAGATGACTGGGAGGGGGAGTAGTGGATAGGCTAGGGACAGGATGGACGCTTCCGGCCTTATTATACTCGTATAATGGCGTATACAGCATATACATTAAAGATGAATAAAATAAGAAAATACAGAATAACCTCTCTAACCGACCTGCTCTACAGATCGACCACTGTCCTATATCGATCGCTTTATTTGGGTCCCAAACGAGCGTCCATAGCAATAGCATTAAAACAATAAAAAGAAACCTCCCACCTCCGTATATGGACCATATAAGTCGGTCCCATAGTCGGTCGATTTAGAGAGGTTTTATTGTAACTGCTAATGTGTTAATGAGTTTATGATATACCGCGCTGTTCCCTCACCTGTAGGCGTAGTTCCAGGCTGTGCTGGTGATTAAGGATCAGGTAATTAGGAGACCACATGCCGTCTACTTCACACACCTGTCTGCCCCAACAACCAGACAGCGTCCGCTCTCCAGATCAACTGTGGCCATAACAACCTGAGAGTGCCCGCTCTCAGATAAACTGTGGCCCTAACAACTCGACAGTGCCCACTCTCAGATCAACTGTGGCCCTAGCAACTCGACAGTGTATGTTCTCCAGATCAACTGTGGCCCTAACAACTTGACAGTGTTCGCTCTCCAGATAAACTGTGGCCCTAACAACTTGACAGTGTCCGCTCTCCAGATAAACTGTGGCCCTAACAACTTGATAGTGTCCACTCTCCAGATCAACTGTGGGCCTAACAACTTGACAGCGCTCGCTCTCAGATCAACTGTGGCCCTAACACCTCGATAGTGTCCACTCCCCAGATCAACTGTGGCCATAACAACTCGACAATGTCCACTCTCCAGATCAACCGTGGCCCTAAAAACTCTCCAGATCAACTGTGGCCCAAACAATAACAATCACAACAACGAAATAGCGAATGGTAGACAGTGTAATACTAGCAGACAGTGAGAAAAACCTACAAGATATAGTGAATAGAATCAATAAAGCTGGAATACTATTCAACATGAAGATGAATGCCAGGAAGACCAAAACAATGGTTATAAGTAAAAAGACAGATAAACCAAATGTCAATATAACCATAGATGGCACAAACATAGAACAAGTATCCGAATTCATATACCTCGGACAAAAGATTACAAATGATGGGAGATGTGAGGAAGAAATTAAAAGAAGGATAACAATAGCCCGAACAACATTCTCCAAAATGTATAGAGTGTTAACATCAAGTAAGATATTAATACAAACAAGGAAGCGTATTCTTCAGTGTTATGTGTGGTCTACTCTAATGTATGGGGCAGAGACATGGACAATCTCTAAGAAAATGTACAAACGTTTAGCAGCATTTGAGATGTGGACTTATCGAAGGATGATGAAAATATCATGGACAAAGAAGATCACCAACAAAGAAGTTCTCAGAAAAATTAAAAATAAGAAAAGCTTGTTTGCCACTATACAGACAAAGAAACTTATTTATTTTGGCCACATCATTCGTCAGAGTTCAATATACCGTACATTGTTGGAAGGGAAGGTGAATGGCAGCAGAGGGAGAGGGAGACCAAGAACATCATGGTTTACAAATATTTCACAGTGGACAGGCTTGAATTATTCACAGTCTATCAGAACAGCACAACATTGGGACAAGTGGAGAACCATTGCATCCAACCCTCGACTAGAGGATGGAACTATTGATTGATTGAGACAGGAAGTGTGAACACTTATTTGTCTCTCATTTTTGCTTGAGTGCAAGTAAATATGCAACACAAGGAATAATTAGTAGCATGTGGTGAATAAGGGGTCAAATTTCCCTGGATCATCAGCCCATGTTTTTTCTAATCTGTTCTAGAATGAATTTATTGACTCGGCATCAATAACATTTTGTGGGAGACTTTTCCACATATTTATGATCCTGTTTGAGAAACTGTGTTGCCTTAACTTTGAAATGGCTCTGGGTTTTACTAGGTTGAGAGTATGGCCCCGACTGCCTTCTCTTTTATTCAAGGTGAAAAATTGGTTCATATCTATTTTAACAAAACCTTTCATAATTTTAAATACTTCAATTATGTCACTTCTTTTCCTTCTGTAGGAAAGGGTAGGAAGTTTCAATTCTCTAAGCCGTTGTTCATAGGGTAAGTCCTTTATATCTGCAACTAATTTTGTTGCACGTCTCTGAACCTTTTCGATCTCCAGAATATCTTTCCGAAAAATTGGGCTCCAAATTTGTGGACAGTATTCCAAAATTGGCATAACAAGAGACTTAAATAGAATGAGAAAATTGTTCTTGCTGAGGCGATGGAAAGTTCTTTTAATTATTCCTACTCTCTGGTTAGCATTTGAGATGATAGTTCTCATGTGTTTCTGAAAGGAGAGTTGGGAGTCGAAGGTTACGCCCAAGTCCTTTTCATAGCTGTCTTGTTGCAGGACAGTGTTCTTCATATTATAGACATAATGAGGATTATTTTTCCCGTAATGAATAATTTTGCACTTCTTTTCATTGAAGGGCAATTGCCATTTCTCGGACCATCGTGCGAGTTTCAGAATATCCTCCTGCAAGAGATTTTTATCTCTTACATCTTTTATGGCTCGAAAGACTTTTGTGTCATGTGCAAATATTTTTAGGTTTGATGAGACACTGCCAGGCAGGTCATTTATAAATATTATAGGTGCCTGCAGACTTCCCTGAGGTATTCCTGAGGTGACATTCTTAAAGGAAGATTTTTTATTACCTACAACTACCCTTTGCTTTCTATCAGACAGGAAGTCCTGTATCCATTCGGAAATTGATCGGGATATTCCCAGAGCTTCGATTTTGTTTAATAGTCTTTTGTGAGGCACACTATCAAAGGCTTTGGAGAAGTCCAGATAGATTGTGTCCCATGCCAGGCAATGATCCAGCCCGTCAGTCCAAATTTCCATCACTTCTAGTAGTTGTGTCAGGCAAGATTTGCCTCCAGTGAATCCGTGTTGGTCTGGAGATATCAATCCTAGTTTATCCAAGTGTTCTACGACACGATCTCGGATTATTCTTTCTAGCATTTTACAGCATAGGGAGGTTAAACTCACGGGTCTATAATTTGATGCCAGGCATTTTGGTCCCTTTTTATGCAGGGGTTTGACATCAGCATCTTCCCATTGTTTGGGTATTTTCCTTTCAAATAGACTTTTACGGAATAGCGATGTCAAAATAGGTCCAATTTGCTCAGAACACTCTTTGATGATTTTGGCATGGATCCCATCTGGCCCAGGAGCCTTGGAGACATTTAGTTTTTCAATTAATCTTTCTACTTTACCGTCTGTTATATCAACGTCACTGATGAATTCTGTGACTCCTGAATGTGGAGAGGGTGGGATATTATCCGTATTTTCATCGGTAAACACACTGACGAAGAACTCATTGAGTAGTTCAGTTTGCCTTCATCGACTACGATTAGTTTGTCATCACTATTGGCTAGAGCTGGTATGCCATTGCCATTTTTTATTTATGTGAAGCATAACTCCAGAATTTGTTTGGGTTATTTTTAATTTCTTGGACAATTTTGTCCTCAAAAGTCTCTTTGTGTCCACTGACAATGTCATTTGGGGCATTCCTAGCGATAGTGTATTTTTCCCAATTTTCCTATGTCTTAATATTGAAGTAGACATTCCATGCTTTGTTTTTCAATTTTCTGGCAGTGGTAATAACCCTGTGTAAAATTGTCCGATATAATACATGTGAACCGAGGTGAAGTTACTATAATAATTTACAAACTGTCTATATAATGATAAAGGTTAAATTATAAAAACCCAAAGGCATATGAGGGATGTGTGAAATTGGTAAACTATTATTCATTAGGTATGGAACTTGTATATTGAATAGTCTTTGAGAGGGAGTGTCACTTCCGAGTTTGACTAAGAACAGTCTTTGGAAGAGTCACCTCACATGCCCCCCCCCCCCCCACATGGCATTGTTATGATCATTGACCACTGCATTGTACTCTGATTGGAGGAGTGAGTCATGTGACCACTGCATTGTACTGTGATTGATGAATAGGATCATGTGACAACGGCCATCTTGAATCTTGAGAACCTATATAAGCAATAAACCAGAGAGTCTCATTCTCTTACTTTTCATTCTTACCCTGTTTTCCTTCATTACCTGTAGTGCTTTCACTTGACCTGTTCACACCACCCACACCACCAGCCGGCACGTTTACACCTGGAGTACCAAGGAGGTTGTTTCCTGGTTGTGGATTTTCTTAGTGGTACATGCCTTTTGATAGCACCGGATAACACATTTTGAAACAGGTCCCAGTACTCTTGCACATTTCTTTCCTTAAATTTAGTTAGCAAGTCTTGGGATATGATATCATTACTCATGGCAATGTAATCCCCTCTATAATATGAGTATCTTAGTGGGATAGTCCCATTTTCTGTTTCAACATCAATTTTGAAGGATATGACAGCATGGTCACTCTTTCCGATCGGGGCACCTATCCTGATGTCATCTATAAGATTATCCTTATTGGAAATGACCCAGTCCAAGGGATTTGGGGTTTCATATCTCATAACATACCTAGAAAACGGGCAGATACTAATTTAAACCAACACAAATTTAAACATCCAGCCTAGTTTGATTTAAAATAGCAATATTCATTTTACATACATGAAATAATCAGGGATGAAAGTGGTCTCCAGCAAAAAACAGTGGAAATCTGGCCGAGACCGTGACGCCACACATATATTGGTTTCCGGCAGAACCAACAGTCACCTTCCATGAAAATGTGGATCCCCCCACCGCCTGCAATAGAATTAGGATTCCAATGGAATCACAGGAAAAATGCCGGAGGTCAGGTTTCAACTGTCCTTATTGTGACTATTAATACCCATGCCAAACTCATTGTTTGGGTGTTATGTTCTTGCAACATCGAAGGTCATATAAGAGATTTGGACCAACCAATTGGCATTTTGTGAGCGTTAAACAGTGAACATAAAAAAGTGCGACCTAAAGATATTTGAAGTGAAAACATGCAAAATTAATTTTGGTGTGCAGTCTGGAATGCTGGACGCTTAGGCTTCAGCAGTGACAGTTTTATTTGTTTGTATATAAATTTAATAAAATAAAAATAATGTAGTGTTCATTTTAAACCTCAGTCAATAAGTACTGGATTAATATGTTACAAACAACCCCACCCCAACAGCAGGACTTATATTGCTGTGGATGACTATCAACACTAAAACAAACTGCAACTAACAAACTCACATAACTAACCACAATAGTGTAACGCTAGAACACTCCTATTGAATTGTCATTTAGATACTCCTTGTCTAACTGAAACTGATCACGTCCTACATTAAAACTTATTACAATTTAATCAAATGAATATAGAAGATCCACCAAAATAAATGTAAAAAATGAGCACTATGTCTTGGCAATGACCTCCTCTCATGACGATGTAAGCCGTTTTGAACTTTTATAATTGTGTTAGTAGTTGGTGCCATTAACTGTCCATGAATTCACTTTTCTAGACCAGGGATGAAAGTGCTCTCCGGGGAAAAAAGCGGAAATGTTGATATTCTCCCATTGGTGTAGCATTGTCAGGGAATCGTGGAAAATTCCCGGAAGTCGGGTTTCATATATATTGGTATACACTGAAAGTGCTGCACCGTTTGAAGCATGTATTAGTAGTGTACGCTGATAGTGCTGTGATGCTTGGAGAATTGATTAATATTAGTAGTGTACGCTGATAGTGCTGCGGCGTCATCACCACATATTAGTATACGCTGATGGTGCTGCGGGATTGAAAAATCCCGGAAATCCGCGCAATTGACTCACATCTCCATGGTAACAATCGTCTATAACCTATGTGGTTACTCTAAGGCTAACTCCTCATACAAATGAGTCAAAGTAAAGCTTGTTATATTTACCGACGCCTCTAGAGTATATTCATTTTATTATCATCGGCTATTGGATGTCAAACATATGATCATTCTGACATATTTCTTTGGAGGGAACGAGCTCTGACGACATAAGCTACTCTTTCCGATAAGCAGCAAGGGGTCCCACACACAGGATCATACATATGAGAAACCATTATGTTCACAACGTATCCTCTTTAAAAAAATTGTACTAAACCAGCTTTTTAATATAAAAAATATATAAGTCTCATACAATTATTCTGTTAAAAACTACCCAAAAGTCACGATGAATTGAGATGTTTTACTTCTTTAGATGATGCCTGAATGTTTTCTCGGAATATTATTATCCTGGCACTGGGCCGCACCAGCAACATCCCTATTTTAGTAAAGCTCAGCAATTTTGTTATTAAATGGTCTGATTAACTCAGCCGGGGATCGAACAAAATTACCCCAACCTCCACACAGGGGTGCACCCTGAACCACTAGATTTGTTGTTGTTTTACATCCTAGCAACATCTAAGGTCATATCAGGACGGGTACTGACTTGTGAGAGTGCGCACTCATGACGACTTTATAGTGCTGCCCCACTGGGAAATCAGGCCACCGGCACAATGACCCGATGTCCCACTCAGTCGCATTATCCTGACAATGAGCTAACCAGTCCTTGCCCTATCCTATTAATGCTGAGCGCCAGGCTAGGAAGCGACAAGTACCAATTTTAAAGTCATTGGTTTGACTCGACCGGGAACCTGAACTCCTGACCTTCCACACGCGAGGCCCACACTTTACCGATTAGGCCACCGCGCCCGGTCTGAACCACCAGATAACCAGTTTCGGATCAACACCTAGAGCAGGAGTTCAAAATCAATAGTTGATCGATCAATAGAAACATGGGACACTACATAATTGCCATCAATAATCAATGCTTCAGCATGGCTACATATATATATGGCTCTTTTCATGGTAAATGGGGCCAGAGTGTTACATGAGACCTAACAATTAAGATTGTGTATTTCCCTTTTTTTATCCACTGAATAGTCAACTCTTGTCCATACATATACTAGTAATGTGAAGGAAAAGATAGCTTAGGTTACCATCATGTCAGAATAACACAAATTAATTGAGTAGCCAGTCTCAAGTGTGGATGTAACATGATTTATTAATAACAACAATTATTTAAGACAATTTATTGAAGGAAACAATTTTTATGCTGTGACACCCTAAGAATACAATTGCACTATAAAAGGAAGTTGTATTCATCCAAATTTTGAGTTGTGGACGTAACACAATAGGAGGGGACACCAACAAACATAGGGCACATCAATTTCATTTTCCCCCCAAACCGCTTTGTAGAAAAATAATATTACTAGTCATGGTACTATAAAAATAGGCTTACACATGCAACAGTAGCAAATGTTTTCTTACTGAAGCTCTGGTATTCGCAGAATAGCATATTCCCTGACATAACAAGCAAGGGGAAAGCACGGGACACCACAGTTACGTCCAGAATCAGTTTAATCACCATGGAATATTAGAAAAAGACACAGAGATATGCATGCAATGTAGACATTTATTTCAAGTGAGAGTGTCCTTTTATTAGTTTATAGAGTAACAGGTAATATTCTATGCAAAATAAAGGTCTAGTAGGCTGTAGAAAAGTCAATATTCTCCAGGTAACATATGCATGCCTTTAAAATATGATATTTTTGGAATGAACCTGTTTTTTTTGTTGTTTTATGATGTCACATTAGGCCATAATCTTTTCATATCTATCTCTCCAAAGTGTAAGAATACCAATTCTATAAAGAAAATAACTCCTCTACTCTTTCAATAATTGTTTTTGACCATTAGATACTGGAAAATACATTGGCCCCCATTTACCATAAAACGACCCATATACATACACACCCACCAAACCATAGACTATTCTTTTAGTGAAAAATTACCGCTCCGGGAGCATTTTGTTTTGAAAATTTCGATTAGTAATGTAATTGTTAATGATTAGCGATCTACATCACGATAACGCGACACGATACCGACCAAAATGTTCCGCGCTGCTAATCAATTTAGGAGGGTTACACGAGTTTCAGTGAATGTTGATCGTGCAGACAACATTCTACCCAGAGCAGACGACAAACACACTCGCAAGGGTTGGGTGGTTATGTAGGCCAAGGCAGAGGCAGGGTATCTTACTCAGTGTAGCGAGGTGTGTGTGTATAACAGGGTGGGACAGGTCGGGACTGGGTCACACCAAGCCTATCAATTTATGCAAAGGAAAGTAATGCTTGTTATATTTAACGACACTTTTAGAGCACAATGATTTTTATCATCGGCTATTGGACGTCAAACATATGGTCATTCTCATAATTCTGGCATTTCTTTGGAGGAAACCAGCTGCAGCCACATAGGCTACTCTTTCCGATAAGCAGCAATGTTAATTTTATATCCACTTTCCCACAGACAGGACAGCACATACCACAGCTTTTGATGAACCCGTTGTGGACCGCTGGTTGGAACGGAAAATAGCCCAAACTGCAAATGTGTCCACTGAGCAGGATCGATTGGATGACTTACACCTTCACAGGTGGGCATACTACCGCCTGAGCTACGTCCCGCTCCCGTCAGTTTGCGAAATACCTAACTCGTAACTTACACAAAATAACCACATCTTTGAAAGCTCTACTATGTTGCACTCAGGGTTCATAGAAAAGGTGGTCAGCCGATTCAAGAACATTTTCAAGGAGACACAATGTTTTGATACCAACATCTTATATATAATAGACTCAAAAGTATGTAATGTTGGGTCACACAACCCCCACAAAAGTAACTGACAGGAATTTGTCAAAAACACCAGATTTAAAAAAAACATACCATCAAATCCAAGAACATTTGAAAGTACTCGAACCAAATATCTAAATTCAAGTACTGCACGCAAACTGGTTGCACTTAGAACTAAATTATAATATTCTTAAAACACCACCTGAATACATGGCACTGTAGCTCAGTGGTTATGACCAGAAACAAATGTTGTGGACATAGTCAAACAAAGAGCGGTTTCTTTACGCGGGGCTGACCATGATAGTTGGGTTGGCCGCTTTACCGGGGTGACGTGGATGCGGGTGTACACTGTAGTTCCCCACAGTAGTCCCACACAACATCTTCTGGATGGCATCCACAGGCCACACCCAGCGGGTCATAGCGACCTGGTTCTTGCACCAGGACTCAGATTAATGCGGGCCTCTAACCGGGTGGACGATCCGAGACCAGACAAACTGATGTAGGCTTCAAAGTCAAGCTTGTTTTATTTAAACATATGGTCATTCTGACATATTTCTTTGGAGGAAACCTACTGCTGCCACATAGGCTACTCTTTCCGATAAGCAGCAAGGGGTCTTTAATATGCACTTTCTCACAGACAGGACGGCACATACCACAGCCTTTGATGAACCAATTGTGGACCACTGGTTGACACGAAAAATAGCCCAACCTTTAAATGTGTCCACTGGCACTAAGCAGGATTGATGGAATGACCAACACCTTCACAGGTGGACATTCTACCGCCTGAGCTACGTTCCACTCCTGAACGCAAGCCAACACAGGTCATGTATACCCAAACTAACAGTAACACCACACGGGTCATGTACACCCAACCCAACACCGCACGGGCCATGTACCCCCAACCCAACACCACAAGAGTAATGTAGCCCCAATCCAATACTACATGGGTCATGTATGTATCTCCAACCCAACACCACACATAGATGGTCTAAGGATTGGGATGCTAGGCCCGGAATGGCAGAAGAGTTCGAGCCACATTCTAGGACTGGTAGGAGCGATGTGACCCTTTGTTTGCACCACAACTATGACATACTCTTCATGCGCCAACAAAGGTTCGTTGTTGAAATTTTACGTCCTGGCAACATCTAAGGTCATATCAGGACGGGTACCGACTTGTGACAGTGAACACTCATGGCAACTTTATAGTGCTGCCTGACTGGGAGACCGGGCCACCAGCACCATGACCTGATATCCGACTTGTAATGTGTATATATAATAGGCCGTTCTCAGAAGTTGTGTACCAATACTGTGACATCAGTACCACAAATTCAAAATGCTGTCAAAGTCCTATATATACAAGGTTCCTCAATCTGTATACATCCTTTTGCATCTGAATAATTGAAAATAAACATTCTGACATTTTTAAGTAGATCAAATGATGCTTAAACTATAAATAGCAGTATACCATGGAAACAATCTGACTCCAAAAATAAATATTTTCCACACAAAACTGGACAATTTTAGGACATTTCACATGCCACTTGCTTTATAAACAGTAGTAATAATAATTTGAAACCTCATTGCTATGGTTTTGTCTTATTTGTGATGATTAAAGAGAAAAGCAGAAAAATATTGGCATGGTAACAGTCAAAGTGGAATCAACAATTTTACACAAATGTTCGGCTCAAATTTCAATGTTTAGGGACAATTTCGGGATTTATTTTTTACTATACCATAGCTGGGTCCATGCATAGAGTGTCAAATTGTGAAAATAGTTCCTGTACTGTATTTGTACTCAGTGTTTGATACAGAGTTTCATAGTACTTGCAAGTGGAAACAAAATGTTACGATGTTGATGACTCCAGAAAAGGTTAACTATTTCATAATTTTTATAATTATTTTTAGAAATAAATGTTTTCAACTTAATGAAGACATTGTATATGACCATTTGAAGTGAAATGTGCTGTTGTTCAGAGGTTTTCATTAAGTTTGTGACACTTTATTTTCAATGCTGTTGACAATGTCACAAATGAGTGATGTCATTTTCTATTTATTTACCTACATCCATCCCAATAAGATACATAATAGTTAATACACAATATTAACATTTACCTTTGATCTAAAATATCTCCCACATTATTGGGCTAAATGATGAAATCTAAATATTGACACTCCAATAGTGGGTTTCATTGAAATATGCATTTCATGTAGACTACCTCATGTGGTACAGTTTCTGAGAATGACCCATTATATATATATATATAATATATATATGGGTCGTTTCATGGTAAATGGGGCCAAAGCATTTTCCAGTATGTAATGGTCAAAAACAATTATGGAAATAGTAGCGGAACTATTTTCTTTATATAACTGGTATTCTTACACTTTGGAGGGATAGATATGAAAATATTAAGGCCTAATATGACATAGTAAAAGAAAAAGCCAACATTTTCATTAATAAAATATGGTGTTTTAAAGGCATGAATTTGTTACATGGAGAATGTGAACTTTTCTACAGCCTACAAGACCTTTATTTTGCACAGAATATTACCTCTTAGTCAATGAAATAATAAAAGGACTCTTACTTGAAATAAATGTTCATTTTGAATGCATTTAACAAATATTTTGATATATTCCATGGTGAGTAAGCTAGTTCTGGATGTAACTGTGGTGTCCCCTGCTTGTTCAGTCAGGGAATATGCTATTCGGTGAATATCAGAGGTTCAACAAGAAAACCCTTGGTACTGTTGCATGTGCAAACATATTTTGTTGTACCATGACTAGTAATATAATGTTCCTATTAAGCTGTATGACAAATATTTTAAATGACATTATTTTTGGTGTTCCCTTCAATTCTGTTACATCCACAACTCGAAATTGAGAATAAGATAATCATCCTATGCAGATTTATTTACAGTGCATTTCAATACTTAGTCTTAGGGTATCACACCATAACAATTAATTGTTTCATGCAATAAATTGTCTTGATTAATAAATCCACACTAGAGGCTGACTACTCAAATAGGACTTGTTTTTCTGACAAAATGGTAACCTCAACTATCGTTTCCTTCACATTACCAGTATATATATGGACAAGAGTTGGCTACTCAGCGATCTTTATTGGAAAATACACATTCATTTTTGACCATCATGAGTCAGGTAATTTATTGTAACACATTGGCCCCATTTGGCATGAAACGACCCTAATTAATACATTTTAGCCGTAGAAAAATTTCCTCATCACCTAATCAGGACACCGATGATATGTGTGTCAGTTATCACGTCTGGGTCCTGAGTCAGTATTTACACAGTGACATATCAGGAGGTGTGCGTCACCGTGTGTGTGTCTGTCAGTGTCACGTGACAGTGTCAGTGACAGATCTGAGACTGCAGTGACGGAGAAACTTCAGAAAGTAAATCAGGAACTGACCAACGACAAAGTTGTCCAAACAACTATAGTCTCTATGAGAGCTTTTACGCTGGCCACACATATAAATAGTATTTAATTTTTACATGACCAAATTATACACCACGTCCAACTTTGTCGTGCGCCTAAAGGCGGAGAGTGGACCGTGACTCAGAGCCCACCCGTTCTCAGTCTGCAGTTGGTGAGAAGTTTCAACCCAAGCCTTGCCAAGCTTGACAGTTGAAGCTCCAAGACACTTACCGATAGATCACTTCTAAAGCTGATTCATGCTTGTCCCCAGACTTGGAAATCACTGTATTTCGAAGCTTGTTCAATTCCGAGAGCGCCGACCCGTATTCGTCTGGATTAATTGAAGTAAATGTGTTGACAATAAATGCTTTGAGGGGTTTAACGTAGTCAATTTCCCATGTTCTTTTGACGGGAACAGCCAGGTACGTCGCCATCTTGAGAGTTGTTTGATCATGTGACTTCTGACGTCACTCCGTGAGTAGTGCAAGTGTTTCACACCAGGTGGCATCACTGTAATGTGCAAACAGACCACTTAGCGGGAGTAACTGGAATTATTGAATATTTTAGTTTAGTATCTATAAATCCTTTTGTTGTATGTTAGCCCTATTGTCATATTATTCATCTTTATTTCAATATTTTATTCATTTATATTAAGTGGTAGTAATTATATTCGGCATTAAGTGTAATATTATATTCCGACGCGGTGAAGTGAAGTGCGAAAGAATTCAAACAAATTGATTTCATGTTTTGGTTTGATGAGCAGTCGCGCTGCCACTGGTATTCTTTTCCACATTTATTCACTGTTCAATGGTCTATCGTAGTAGATGGTTAGTCCTAATGTCGGCAATGTTAACCTTGCTTATTGCACAATGCACATAGTTTATGCACACTCACCTTTTTACAGTATGGCATGGCAAAACATATGTAGTACACGATCGCTTCAGTGTCACTGACCCAGTCTGTGTCACTGTGTCACTGTGTCTGTGTGTGTCACTGTGTGTGTCACTCCACTCTCCAGTCAGACTATATAGCCGTGTTCACACGGGTAGGTACCCCAGTAAAATTTTCAAATTATTCCAAACATTCAAATTATAATTCCATTGGAAGCTCCAATGAATCAAAAGCAATATGCTTTTTGAATTTTTAAGATATTCCAAAAATTGAATGAGATATGTGTATTTGAAGTTTGTTGAATTTAAGATTTTTTGTATTAGCTAATGCACTAGAGAAGTGCCTTATTTAGGGCTGTCAAATAGACTAATTATAACAACATTTCTTTGTAGTTTCTTTATTAATGATCACATCCTGATCAAACTTCACACCAAGGTTCTTCTTCATACACCAAATCACCCCAGCTTATCAAAACTTATATACAAAAAATTGATCACAGGAAAATGTAGGTTTCCATGGCAACCATAATACAATCACTCCCACCTCCATGTCCGTTTAGCATCTGTAGAATCGTGAGTTGTTTATAGAATAACATGAAACTGTATTTAAAACCTTTAGAATGAGCTCTTTACATTGGTGCAATCCGCTAAGCTCTACTCCTACTATCCAATGAGTATTAGGCATGTGCACATCACAGTATTTACCTGACTTTCGCTCTGGCCGATAATCATGAATATTTATTATTATTTGAGGATATTAATTTTTTAATCTACCATATTCATTCTCTGTATTGACCAATTTTCATAAAAATTGGGTAAAGAGCAGATGCATTGTGATGATGCATAATAGGCTGTGTGATGACTCACTCACCCCAGCGATAACATTCTGACCTAGAGAATCCAGTCAAAACTGCCTGACACCAACTTTCGGCTGCCAGATTCTAGAGTTGCGATTCCAGTTGTAGTCATTGTAAGACCATTTTTAGGAAGAAAAAATGCTAAAGTTTCACATTCTCATAGTTAACATGGACATTCCTGTCAGTCTTACCTCTGATTTCTGCATCTGAAGACTTGAATGGCTTAGTAAAATGCCTTTCAAATGTCATACAACACTGAAAATAGTCTCTATCTGTGCCCAAGTCTGTTGTGCTTCAAAAACGGATGTAGCAGTGAATGCAGGGTGCCTATGATTCATGTGTGGTGCCTTTTTTCTACATGACCCTGCCCCTCAGGAGGTCTCAAGAAGTTGTACAAGTTTTATAGGCCCGGCGACAGTGGCGCTCCCGGCGGATTCTGGGGTACATAACACGGGCGATGTAAATCGATTCCTAGAAATCGACTTGTATAGTTCGGCTTACATTTCGTGTGTGAACGGGTGTCTGAGGCGGATTAAGGCTGATTCGATTCCTGTGATCTAGATAATGTAAACCACCTCTCGAGGTAGTTTACGTGAGGTGATTTCTGTGAATCGATTTATTTTGCCAGTGTGAACCCAACCGACTTACTTGAGGCGGATTAAGGACGTGACAGTCGAGACCTGAGTGTGTTGACTTTCCGGTAAATTTGCTTTATGAACCTGCTAGAGGTGCACATATATTTTTGTCATAATTTATTTTTAGGGTTTCACTGCCCAGCAGAAGTTTTGACTGTTCCAAACCAATACGATTCAGTACATACATATCTAGGTCGAACTCACTCTCTCGTGGTGACGTTGCCTAATCGAAAACTGGCGCTGGTCAGGCTGGACTTGCTCCTGCGCAGATATCCACTTCCGCCTTCAAGCGCTGCCCGTGTGAACGGGCCGCTAATTCGACTCACCTGATTCGATTTGTCTAATTTGCTTCACATTTTGCCCGTGTGAACACGGCTTTAGACTGTCTTGCACTGTAACTGTGAGACAGTAACTTGACTTGAGTAAGTAAGTTACATGGTCCAATACTAATTAATAGTCATTGTATAATTTAGGCAAGCCTCGTGGAATGAGTCTAACCATTGTGAAGTTAGCGATGCTACAAACATGCCATATGACCTAAATATCTCAACATTGATTTTGAACCACTTGAGGTGTGGTATGTGGTATAAACAGGAGGTAGATCAGCTAATATTTCAAAGCACAACAAAGAGTATAAATTTAAGCTCTTTCAGCAGATCTTTCTGAGACAAACTCAAATCTGTTATAATTTTGAAAATATCTTAATAGGGGAGAAAGTTATGGCATTTCTAATGTCGGCTTAATTGTTAAATTTAGTCTGGATTCACCATTATAATAAACTGACCTTTGCCACATTGTTACAGCTTTGTATGTATTTTGATTTTGGTATTTTGATGTGTATTTTCGGTGAGATTAGGTCATGTTCTTTCCAGTGCTATAAAATTTATGAAAATATTCCAAGGCTAAAGTACTTTAATCAAGGGCGGAATCATGAAAATGCAGGAACATTTTACTATAGACTTGGTGACTGACGCGCCCCTATCGGAATCTGACATGCCTACCAACATACAGTTGGTACCACACCTCAAATGCTTGCTAACAATGCAGTTATAATGGAAAAGTGTTTGTGGAACCAATCATTGACATTGGCCTACTTCAAATTCAAACATTTTCTCAATAGACAATTTGTAATTCCGACTGCGCATGCGCTGAAAATGGCGTTGATAGCAAAACAAAGGCGTACAACCATTGAGTTTGCTCATACGCGCAGTGGAAAACTTCGATTTATTCAAAATTGATAGAAATACATAAATTGGCACAAACATGGATGTATGCATGCAATATAATAATATAATGAATATGGTTAAGACACAACTCTCCGTAATTAAGCATTTTGAGCTAAGAAACATACAATTTCAGTCACTTTACAGGCTGATGTTTACATCACTATTTGTAATTCTTGTTCTAAATATTAAAATGTCAAATGTGTCAACATAAACTTGTTTAAAAGAAATACAATGTATAACCAATGTCCAATTAACCCTACCAATTTCCTAGTTCTACAGATATATTTCACCATACGATATAAATAAAAACATGAATAAAATAAGTAAAACTGATTAAATTTGATTAAATTGATGTAAATGCATCTTCATTTATTATATATATATATATATAATATATATTTTTAGTTGGTATTCTACGTTTCAAACATTAGCTGCAATGAGCTGAAGCTAACATAACATAGCTGCACTCAGTGTTTTAGCATGAGCCATGTGCTTCGCAAGGTTTTGTTTTGCTGCCAAACATCCCACAATGCACTGTGCGGCTGGAATTATGAACTAGTCTATCCTTCCATGAGGTATTTTGAAAACCCTAAAACCCTGCTGGTTTTGAACAATTGATAAATTATATCATGATTTATTCACTTCAGAAACTTTATAGCACACTTCGAAAGCACTAGAACAGGAAACATTGTATATATGCCAACTATGCATTCCACAAAGGAGTGCATGCAGCACCACCTACTGCTAACGCATGACACTCAGTAACTAATTCCTCTGTAGAAGTATAGCAGAAGGCACTTAATTCTCACTATCAGTGAATCGATGTCCTTGAGTCACTACTATATTATTATTAAGGGACGGTCCATAAATATCTATGTTCTTCACAATGTGAGGAAGGAGTAAATGCCATGTTCAGATGGCTTTTCAGGTTATAACATGAACCATATTTATCAATGTCTTTGTGTTTGCATTAGGGGAAGGTGGGTGGAATGGTCAAACCTAATCCTAACATTGTTAGGATTGTGAAAACCCGTAACATGTGTGGACCATCCCACATATAGTGTCACGTGATCAGTAGTTCTATGTATAATTGATCCTTGGCATATGTTAACATTCCTGTGCCACTGACTGGACATATCCAAATCGTGTGAATAGGAATTCATTTGAACTAGTGGTGTTAATCTACTGTCTTTGAGGTACATAGTTCTGCTTGTAAAAGTTAAGGGTGACATTCTAACCTGTCTGTAGTGCCTTTCTTTGTACTGTGTCATAATATTGGTCGTTGTTTTATGAGTGGGTTTTATATGAAGTTTATTATATTATCTATAGCATATATGTTTTGTACCATAGCAATACCATTCAATCAATTACAAAGGTCCAAGGGCCGATTCACAAGAAAAACTAAGTTTATCGTGAAAATAATTGACAGCTCTCTGGAATAAAATAGATAGTTTTATTATTTATCCCAGCATAATGATGTATAAGCCCATGTCCTCTGAATAGCTGAATCATTCTAGTTCAAGCCGAGCCCACATTTTCACATCACAACTAAGCACTATTTATTCACCAAATGGAAATAGTTACTGAGCAGACATGTTCTGGTTTCCACCTACCAACTTCCTTATGGAAATGCTCTGTCATCAGTATGGTTTTGGACAATTCAGCTATCATTGCCTTGAACTTACGAACCATGTTCACCCTCCTAAACCCATGTTAACCACTTCTAATCCCCTCACATTAGAACTAATCGACTCCCCCACACCTCCACCTCCAACACAAAGATGAAAGAATACATGAAAGAATACACTCTCCATCAAGTTTACATGTAGCATGTATGTACCACTACTAGTACTAGTGGTATCAGGTAGCTGTTTTAGTTCAGCCCTGCTGAATAACGACAAGCTAGGTTTAATTAGCATATACTATTTAATTCTTGTAAATTTCCTTTGCAGTGATAAGCTTGACGAAAGGAAGGGTGGCATAATGGATGACGCACGGCGAAGGAGGACATCGGAGAGGTCCTGTCACTCGGTGCAGTCAGAGAGCTCCAATGACACGCTTGTCGAACACCGGAATTGCATCTTTGATGGTTTGACTCGGCTATGGCATTCAAAAATTCTCTTTGACTACACACTGCGGACAGGCGATAAGTCATTCAGGACTCACCGAACAGTGCTTGCATCAGTTAGTGATTATTTCTATGCTATGTTCACAAGCGGCATGAAGGAAACGCAGCAAGACTTTGCTGAGCTTCGAGGTGTGAACAGTCACATGCTCGAGCTGCTTCTAGAGTTTGTGTACACTGGGAATCTGTGTGTCACGGAGCAGAATGTTGTTGAGCTGCTCAATGCTGCTGCACATTTACAAATCGCGACTGCAGTGAAAATCTGCCTTACCTTCATGAATGATAACATAACACTTGACAATTGCGTAGAGATGCTAGACATCTCAAGGATGCACTCCAGTGAGAAGGATTTTGAGAAATTGGAAGACTTTGTCGCAGAAAACTTTAATCAGTTGATTGAGCTGAGGAATTACCTAAAGCTGAGTTTCGACAGCCTGAAAGGATTGCTGTGCCGTGAAGAGCTTCTGTATGGACCAGAATACCAACTTTGGAAGGCAGTGCGAGAATGGATTGAACACGACCCTCAAAGTAGATCCAAGTATACGCTTCCACTGATGGAACATATTCGCTTTCCATTGATGACCTCGACAGAACTTGAAAACATTGTCAGTGCGCAACCATTATTGCTGGAGGATGCCACTTACAGTAGCCGCATTGGAGAAGCACGTGATTACCTTGCATTACCGACTCATCGTCGCGTGCTATGCCAATCTCCTCGTTCGCGGTTACGGATGAAACCATGTCTATTGGTGATTCAGGATGAAGCAAATCATGACTGGCTTGCATACCAGCCTAACCGTTTCACCTGGTACAGCATAAACTCGGTGGCATTCGATGAAACGACCTCCGCTGAGTGCATCATTGTGAATGATTTCCTGGTTGTGTGTGGAGGCATGGTGGTTGAAGAGATGCTTGAAGACAAGGTGTCTGGCAAATGCTTCATATTTGATCCACGTGAGTACAGATGGTCACAGCTTGCATCCATGGAGGTTCCACGGCAGGACTTCTCTCTGTTGGAACATGAAGGTTTCTTGTATGCGCTTGCTGGATCCATGATCGATGAGATAAGCGTAACTGAGAAGATTGAAAGATACAGCTTCGAAACAGACCAATGGGAGATCTTTGCCAGCATGTTTCCATCATGGCGGGCATCATACTGTGTGAGTGCTTCGGTGCTACACAACCGCATTTATGTGTGTGATGGCAGTCCAGAGGATATCGTTGAAGGGGTCACCCCAAATGCGATGGCGTTTCTTGACATCGCTACACAGACTTGGCAAACTGCAGACATCATTGCAGAGGAAAAATGTGGTTTTCCAATGTGGCAGCATAAGGAGCGCATCTACACTGTTGAGAATGACAATGCAGTCGTGAACACACCGGCAATCACTTGGTATGAACCAGTGACTGGTGGCTGTGGCACCGTCATGTGCTCAGAGGTTCTTAGTAAAGCAAAAATTGTCGCTGTTGACAATAAAGTGTTCTTCATCAACGGCTGCTTGATGGATGCGAAAGATAACTACTTGACAAACCTTTGCACCGAGGTGGTGATTGATTCTGGCACCCATGTCGCAAGTGTTCGGAAGCTGGAGCCATGTCCAAACAAGGAAGCCACACAGTATTGCGTGAGACTGCGCTTGCCATGGCAACACTACAGAGACCTCATTAAAGTGGAGTCTTGAGATTTACTTATGTGTGCCGTGTTCAGCAAAGGAAGTCACTGCTTGAGACTAGTGTGTAGTTGCTTGAAACTGTAGCAAGTTATTTACTTGTATATATCGTATCCAGACAAGGAGCCATGCTGTGTCGCTTGGGACCATGTTATCGATAGTAACAATGGAAAGACTTTGTTGCAGTGAAGTTTTGAGATTTACTGATATATCTCGTGTTCGGCAAAGGAAGTCACAGAGTACTGCTTGAAACTGTAGAAACCCATTTACTTGTATATATCGCGTCCAGACAATGAAGCCATGCCGTGTCACATGGGATTATGTTAGTGATAGCAACAATGCAAAGACTATATTATTAAAGCAGAGTCTTCAGATTTACTTATATAGTAACCGTGCCAGTACAACAGGGATTAAGAAATTAACCCAAATATGAGTCGTTCTCAGAAACTGTGTACCACTTTTGTGACATGGAAACGAATAGTGAAAATAATAGAATACATTTCAAATAATACCAGAATCCATATTGATATGAAGGTTTATATGTTGTGCATATGTCAGAGTTGAAGTTGTTGTTTTTTCACTTTTTGATTTTGATCTCATATAAATTGACAAAGGTGTTAAAATTAACACATCCATAGCATCATTTTAAAGCCAAAAGAATTGCTTCTTACAAGAAAAAAGTTAAACAAAAACGTTTGGCTAGATGTTTGTTGTCAATATACACATTTTCATTTTTTTCACTGTAGTACAAAATTGTATAAGCTTATTTTTTATACACTTTGTGGTATAGATTAAATACATTTAGTATTGCTAACAATAACTATTGACTTACCACTAGCCCCCCAATAAATAGGCAAAATCATTGACAATGTAACATGGAAAACAAAAATGTGGCACACAGTTTCTGAGAATGACCCATATCTGAAACGATAATTATTGTATTGTCAGAATCTATTTATAACTGCAGGATAAATCATTCCGCAGAGCTCTAGCAGTTTTGTGAGATTTGAAAGAAATAATGTGGATATATTATATATAATCACAAATGTGTGCCAATCCGTGGTTAGATTCGTGCCAGATCTGGGTACACTGTCACATGGTTTGAACGTCTGGGTGAGCAGTATGTCATGTTAACCTTTTGACCCCATCGCCAAAAGAATATGGCCAAAAAATCTCTAAAACTGCGCACAAAAGTGTGACATGGAAACCAAAAGTGGAAACCTTCCAAACAATAGCAAAAATCCTTCCAAATAATAGCCTAATCCAATGTTCTATGAAGGTTTGCATGTTGTGCATATGTCAGAGTTGAAAAAACTGAGTTTCACTTTTTGAATTAGATCTTATACAAATTGAGCAATACATTAATATCACTCGTGTAACATGAACATCAAAGACACATCCAGAACCTCATTTTAGCATATACAACATAGTCAAACAAGCTTTTATTGGTTACTGTTAAGCAGACAAGGTTATGACTTACAAGAAAAAAGTTTGGCTACATGTATGGTGTCAATGTGTAAATTTTTACATTTTCACTCTAGTGCAAAATCCTACAATTATAATTTTGATATCTTTCGTGGGATAAATTCAATACATGTAGAACTGCTAACATACCTAATAGATAGAGGCTACAATAATTATTTGACTTGCTATGAATAAAAAAAAACTTAATTATCAGCATCGTAACATAGAGACCAAATATATGCTGCCCAGTTTTGGAGAATAACCCATATTTGGTTGATTATCATAAGCTACTTTACTTTAGTTTGATGTAACTTTTATTTTATAAGGTTAACTTTGGGGATATTTTAAGTGCAAACATGCAAAGGTAATTTTGGTGCGTATGTTGAAATGGTGGATATCTATTATCATAGGCTTTAGCTCTGACAGGTTCTGCTAAATTGACTTAGTATTCCTTCTAAGTTCTATCAAAGACCCTATAATACTAAGATGGCTCACTCAGCCTGTACTGTGTAATCAAAATGATCAAACCCACCACTTGGTGCACTGGCTGTTCTCTTGGTTAAACAGGTGCTATATTATATGTATAAATGTATATTTGAATGTGATGATGGCGATGCTGATGATGATGCTCATGATGATGGGTATTTGTTCATAGCAATTTCATATTGATGTGTATTCATACTCACCTATCTCATGTATAATATAATTGTATGTGTTTTCATGTGAAACACCAACCAGCAGCCAGCTGATCAAACCCACCACAAGGTGGCACTGCAAAATTTACATTACCATTGGAGAGATAGGGAGTGAGCCGTCTTAGTATTATAGGGTCTTTGATTCTATGCAGCAATGATTGTTTAATGTGTAATAACTGTTTACTGAGTGCACCACTATCTAAGTTAGATATGTCAGATCGAATCTAGGTGAGTGTTTGGGTTTCAAAATTGTTATGTTTTTCTTAGATTATGAAGCTTTTAAAGTAAACACTTAGTACCTGATATGGTGCTTTTGGCTCGAGTACCACAAGGATTGATACAGTAGCGTAACTGGGTCATCATTACACATTTATATCAAAATTAACACAAATTTCTTTTTTTTCCAAATTTGTTTCAGCTTTCTTCTTGTAAGATATAATTTTGTTTACTTAACTGTAATCAATAACATCTTGTTTGAATGTGTTGTGTATGTAAAAGAATTATGTTATGGATGTGTGTTTATTTTCCATGTTTCACGGGACATATTTTCCTATTGTTATTCGCTATAAGTATAAGATCAAATTCTAAAGGTGAAATAGGTTTTTTTCAACTCTGACACATCCACAGCATGTAAAGCTTCATATGAATATGGATTCTACTATTATTTGGAATGTTTTTTCTGCTATTATTTGGGATGCTTTCAGTTTTGGCTTCCGTGTCACAAAAGTGGTGAACAGACGGAGTGGCCGAATGAGTAGAGCATCTGTTTCCTGTTTCGGGAGATCGGGAGATCCTGACCCATGAGTTTGTGTGTTCAAATCCTGGTCGAGTGAAACCAATGACTTAAAAATTGATACTTGTCGCTTCCTAGCCTGGCACTTGGCATTATTAGGATAGGGCAAGGACTGGCTGGCTCAGTGTCAGAATAACACTTTGATGGTGCTGGCGGCCTGGTGTCCCAGTGGGGCAGCACTATAAAGTCACCATGAGTGCGCACTGTCACAAGTCAGTACCCATATATATAGTACCTTAGATGTTGCTAAAACAACAACAAACAAACAAACACAAAAGTGGTACCCAGCTTCAAAGAACGACCCAACTAGAGGTGAAGTGGAGGAGCAGTCGCTCAGGGGAGCAATCGCAGCCGCTCTCCCTGAGCACATTCTTCAAAAGTGACGGCTTTTCAACAATTTTGTAAATCTTTAGTTCCCTCATGCGATAAAAGTCGTATCTCCTTTGTGTTTTGATTTTAAATGCAAAATAGCAGTTATGTAATTCCTTTAAAGCTTTTATCTTCCTTATGTTTTTATGTTAAATACAAAATAAAAATTGTATTATGAATTGCAAATTATTTAGTATGCGTCATGGCACCGTTAAAGATTTTCTTTTTTAATGTGCTCACAGCTTCTAGTGTTAGAACCTGTCTACTCCCCTGGATAGGTATTTTCCCAGATTTACTTACATTCCAAAGGTCCACTGTATTCCATGTCCCCGAATTTGGATAATAAAATATTCCTTAAGTGACTCCAATATCCAAGCTCTTTAGTTGGATTAGTAAAGACTAAAATTTCCATGTATTTTAATATTCACCCAGCCATTGAAAAGTACAAAAAAGAGGAGATGTCGGTGCAATATCAGTTTTGGAGCCGGCTTGCTGGACATTTAAACAAAGGTTTTATTCATTGAATAAAGTCTTTTGTCAGTGCTGTGGAACTGTTCTTCCAGGCAGGTGAATTTGATTGAATTGCAATGCATTGAATATCACCAGGTCAACACCATTTCAGTATTATCAACTAGTGACTGATCTCTCACTTGCTTGGCAGCACCATTGATGGCCTGTAGCCTCACTTCCGCATGTAAGTAACATAAGTGCTGAGAGATCTGCAATTGCTCGATGTGCAGAGACACTAGTGCAGCTGTAATTAAGGGCAAATCCCCCACCCCCACCCCCCTCTCACAATTCCGAGAAATTTTTCAATTGCACTAATTTTCGCCATCAATGTGAGGAATCTTTCTTTGTCTGTGTCCTTGTTTGGAAATAAGGCATCCTCCTCCACCCCCCCCCCCCCCCTCATAGTCTCCGGCAGCCCCATCCTCCCTCAGTCTGAGGAAACAACCTTCTTCCCTCAGCTTCCCCGTTCTGATATGAGATTAGATGTTGCTAGGACGTAAAACAACAAACAAAGCAAATCCCCAGCTTCTTTCTTTCCTCTGGTCCTTTAAAAAATCTTCGGAAGTGAGGAAGGGTTCATAGCCTTTTCCAGAAATGAGGCTGCAGAGGCAGAGTGGTCTGTATATTGAACAAAATATAACGCTGTAAATATTGTTTTAGCATTTATTATTGCAGAAGGTATCTTGGTGTAAAAAGATATAATGATGTGGAATGCCTGCGGTTTTATATTATTTTAGTACTTTGTTATTATAGTTTTAATTATATATGAAAATCAATCAAGGATCCATCTTTTCTGGAGTCTTATGGCGGACATTGGTCACACATTGTCCAGATGTATCAGGGATGAGACATTTCCGATTTTCGGAGGATTTCCAATTTTATTTTGGTCATATTGGTAATTTCCCCATTAATTGATTAAGCAAGGGACATTTGAATCACGGACAAATTGGTCTTCCTCATTCCACTGTTCCTTGTCTGATCCTAGTGATGCCGAGTACCAGGCCAGTATAAATTTTAAAGTGATTGTTTTGACTCGTCAAGGTTTGAATGACCTGCCAATGGGGAATATGATGCTTAACTCATTTGGCCATCTGCTTTGGTCATTGGGTGATGAATGACTAGTAAACAAAACAAAAACTAAACACAACCAAAATGATTCTATGATCTTGCCTCACACAACTAAATTAGTAATTGTAGATGAATTATGTATTTGTCAATGTATATGATAAATAAATTACCATATTCAAGTTTGATGACTTGGGAGTTATTATTTTATGTTATGAGGGTCTTTAGGGCACCATAGATGACTACAACCAATTTTCACCAGTTTTCACTGATCTCCAATGCCCTCTGGGATTTGCAAAACTCCAGGCCTGTCCATTCCATGATGTCTTCCAACTTCTTCCGTTGGTTTCTTCCCCGCTTTCACTGAGCACTGTGGCCGAATCGGTAGAGCGTGGGCCCTGCGTTCGGCAGATCAGGAGTTTGGTTCCCAGTCGAGCCAAACCAATGACTTATAAAACTGATATCTGTCGCTTCCTAGCCTAGCGCTCGGCATTCAGAAGACAGGGCATGGGCAGGTTAGCTCAGTATCAGGATAACATGACAGTGGGATATCGGGTCACAGTGCTGGTGGCCCGATTTCCCGGTGGTGCAGCACTATAAAGTCACCATGAGTGTGCACTGTCACTAGTTGCTACCTGTCCTGATATGACCTTAGATGTTGCCAGGATGTAAAACTCAAACAACCAACCAATCTTGCCCCCTTTCACTGAACCTTGCAAAATGGCCTTGGCCATACCACTGCAATTTGTGACTATATGTGTTGTGGGTGCTTTTATGGGGAGTCAACACCATGCTTGAGTTGCTAGTAAAAGCATGCCTTTTATTATTATGAGCTGGACCTACAAATGGATTCCTAACATATGCAAACGGAATACCATAACATCCCCTTTCTTTTAAATGAGATGAGTCCAGCCTGTATAGTCTATGATATAGTAAAGTAATTTGTTAATATAGTCTTTAAGAACGATATGCTAATGTCTGTGCTTTGTATCTTAAATATATCAAAAGATCTGTGCGTAAAATAGTACAGCATGTGGTAGAAGTCATTAGGTGTAGACTACCTTTGGTCTCCACAGGCATTATTATGGCCATGCTGTCTATTCTTATTTGACACTCAATTAAAGTCATTTAGCCATGATGGTGGCTTTATAGATCTGCCACTTCTTGTGGTTCTTGGATTGGCTCTGTTGATGACTTTATTCAGAGAAGGCCTCGTCCCTTCGGTGATCTTCATTGGACTGTCAGGCACTGCTGGCTCCTGTGCCACAGGATTCGCATTTGCATCTTGTATCTTTTCCACAGTTCCTTCCTCAGGCTCGACGGTTGCCCTGATATGTCGCTGGTTGCGCCTCAGGACTCTTCCATCCACTTCCACTTCGTATGATCTCGGGGCTACTTCTCGTACACAACTTCCCTTTTGCCACTTTTTGCCTTGAGGGTGAACTGGTCGTATACAGACAGTCTCTCCAGGATGTAACTTGGGAAGGTCAGAAGCACTGCGATCATAGTAGTGCTTTGCCTTTTTTCGCTTTTCAATGATCTTGGACCTTGTGTTTTCAATGATCCTTGGTTCCATTAGACTGTCTGCTGCTGGTATCATTGACCTCGTTCTGCGGGAATAGAGTTTCTGTGCTGGACTATTGTCAGTGCCCGTTGTGGGAGTATTTCGCCATTCGAGGATTGTGATCCACTTGTCCTTCTTGTCTCTTTCAGCCTTCTTGAGCAGGTTCTTCATTATTTTCACTGCTGACTCGGCTTTGCCGTTTCCCTGGCTGTACAATGGAGATGATGTTACATGTTTGAAGGCCCACTGAGTCCCAAAGTTCTTGAACTCTTCTGAAGTGTATTGGGGCCCATTATCACTAATCAGCATCATTGGTATGCCATGAGTGGCAAAGTGTACCTTGCAGGCATCAATTACTCCTCTGGATGTAGTGTTGGTGTTCAGCTCGGTCACTTCAATGTAATCAGAGTAGTGATCCACCAAGACAATGTAGTTTTTTCCATGCAATGTAAAGATGTCTGATGATACAATCTGCCAGCAGTGTTTTGGAATTGCATGGCTTTTCATCGGTTGTTTCGGTTGTGCACTCTGATGTTCTTGGCATGTGCTGCATGTTTGAATCACTTCGCGGATCTCCGTTGCCATTCGTGGCCAGTAGAGGCTTGCCCTTGCCTTCCTAGTAGAGGCTTCAACTCCTTGATGAGTCAAGTGAATTCTGGCCAGCATCTCTGGTCGTAGAGATTTGGGGATGACAATGCGTGTTCCCTTGTACACGATTCCATCTTGTGTACCATAACAATATGGTCATCAGTAGATCTTCATGTGGTCCAATTGCCTTTTGGATCTTGGCATGGTCTTCCTCATTGGTAACACAGTCTTTGTAGGAGATGTGTAGTATCTTGCAGTAGAACCTCATTTCCCTAGGTTGTATTCTTTGGAGCTCTGAGTTGGCCAGTATGCTACTGGTTCCTGGGTTACACACTCTGACATCGAATCCTGGCCGCTGGATGATGCATATGATGGGGACACTAATGAATAGATTTTTTTTTTTGGTCCATGAGTTGTTTAAGCAGTGGAAATTTCAGTCATAAGCTGTATTCACACGGGGAAATTAAAGCGATTCATATAAATGGACTTGCCTAGTTCGACTCACATGTGCCGTGTGAATGCGCGGCTGAGGCGTTTTAGGGCTGAATCGATTCATATAAATCGTTTAATGTAAAATGCTGTGCAAGGTGGTCTACAGGAACCGATCTACGCTGAATCGTTTTATTTATGACATCACACGCATGCGCAGTCGAGGGAAACGTGACAGTCGAGACTTGAGTGTGTTGACTTTCCGGTAAATTTGCTTCATGAACCTGCTAGAGGTGCACATATATTTTTGTCATCATTTATTTTTATGGTTTCACTGCCCAGCAGAAGTTTTGACTGTTCCAAACCAATACGATTCAGTCCATACATATCTAGGTCAAACCCACATTCTCTCAGCCGACGTCGACGAACCCAAACTGGCGCTGGTTAGTCTGGACTTGCTCATGCACAGATATCCACTTCCGCCTTAAACCGATTCAAAGCACTGCCCGTGTGAATGCGAAACACTTTCAAACTCGCTCCGTGTGAATGCGCATCTAAATCGATTCATATGATTCGCCTTGTCGAAATCGCTTTAAACTCTTCCCGTGTGAACACTGCTGGTCGATAGAAAGCCCGAGCCTACACTATATGGGATTTTTAACCTCCCACACCACATAGACATGGCATGAGAGCAACCTCCCACACCACATAGACATGGCATGAGAGCAACTGGGCTTTGATGACGCTGTAAGTTATACACAGCGGTGGAAATCCAAATTGGCAGAGCTGGGGCATGGGGAATCGAACCGCCGACCCTCAGATTAGGAGTCTGACCTAGAAAAAAGTCAGACACTCTAACCACTCCGCCACAGAGAACGCCACAGTTTACACAGTATTAAACTTTAATTTACTGAAATTTAGTTCTTCATCTAAATATACCACATGGACCCAGTACCTTGGTAAATCTGATGGATGTAATGTTACTGCTAAGCACAAAATAAAACTTGCTTACTGTAGTATTAACACAAAACCTTTTTTCTCACAGAGCTGGTCTTCCGATGGCTAGGTAAGCTAAAATGTCAAAACACAACAAACGGTATAAATTTAAGCTCTTTCAACAGATCTTGCTGAGACAAACTCAAATCTGTAGTAATTTTGAAAATATCTTAATAGGGGAGAACGTTATGGCATTTCTAATGTTGGCTTAATTGTTAAATTTAGTCTGGATTCATCATCATCATCATGCTGTCGGTTAGTCTGGATTCACCATTATAATAAACTGTGACCCATGCCACATTGTTACAGCTTTGTATGCTCTAAGTATTTTGATTTTGGTATTTTGATGTGTATTTTCGGTGACACTGGGTCACCTTCTTTCCAGTGATATAACATTTATGAAAATATTCCAATGCAAAAGTACTTTAATCAAGGCCGGAATGGTGAAAATGCAGGAACATTTTACCAATGACACGGTGACCGACGCGCCCCTAATGGAATCTGATATACCTACTTCCGACCATAGACTATACGATATACACTTTTTAATTTGTATGACTTATAACCCTTATACTTGATGAGAAGTAGCCTAATTTATGATAAGCATTAATTCTGTTTAAATATTTAAAAAAACAAAACAAACAAAACCCCAATAAACATGCAATATCCAATAACTCCGCCCCTCCATTCTCCAGTTGCCAATTTCATACATTTATCTGAGTATTTATGTCAGTTATTAATCGAATAATGTGGCAGAACATTGGTCTATCTTTTGTTGTTGGTACCTGAGTTGATTAAATCCGCATAGTCCGATGAAAACATAAAGTTTTCAAAACCTAAACATCTACCTAGATTTTGACCCTACAGATGCAACACTAGTGCATATATTAAACATTTGTTGCGGTGCTAATGACCCAATATTCCAGTGTGTCATGAGTGTATGAGCAATGTCAGAGGTTGGTGTTTATCCTGATGTGACCGCATATGTTGGTAAGACATAAAACTCCGATTACTCAATAGGTAGACCAGGCTGCCAGCTCCAATACCTGATATATCGCACTCAGTCACATTGACATTATCCTGACACTGAGCCGACCATGGATACATATGTACACACACATACACATAGATGCATACATACATATAAATATACATACATCCAAAGCCGTGTTCACACGGGCAATGTAAAGCCGTGTTCACACGGGCATAATTGTAAAGCGATTCAGCCAAGGTGGATACCAGGAGTCGAATTAGCCGCCCGTTCACACGGGAAGCACTTGGGCCGGAAATCGAAATCTGCGCATGAGCAAGTCCAGTCTGACCAGCGCCAGTTTTCGATTAGGCGATGTCACCACGAGAGAGTGGGTTCGACCTAGATATGTATGGACTGAATTGTATTGGTTTGGAACGGTCAAAACTTCTGCTGGGCAGTGAAACCCTAAAAATAAATGATGAAAAAAATATATGTGCACCTCTAGCAGGTTCATAGACCAAATTATATAATATGCGCTTTTGATCGACTGGAAAGTCAACAAAGTAAGCTCTTGACTGCGCATGCATGTGACGTCCTTAATCCGCCTCAGTGCGTTCACACGGGCAAAATAAATCGATTCACAGAAATTGACTCACGTAAACTACCTCGACAGGTGGTTTACAGTATCCAGATCACAGGAATCGATTCAGCCCTAATTTGACTCACCCGCCTGTTCACACGAGAAATGTAAGCCGAACTAGGCAAGTCGATTTCTATGAATCGATTTACATTGCCCGTGTGAACACAACTTATATCGATTCATAGAAATCGACTTGCTAGTTCGGGTTACATTTCGCGTGTGAGCGGGCGCCTGAGGCGGATTAGGGCTGAATCGATTCCTGTGATCCGGATACTGTAAAGCACTTGTGGAGGTCGATTACGTGAGTCGATTTCTGTGAAGCGGTTTATTTTGCCCGTGTGAACGCAACCGACTTACTTGAGGCGGATTAAGCATGTCACACTATATAATATAATTTGGTCTATGAAACCACTAGCTGTGCACAGATATTTTTTTCATCATTTATTTTTAGGGTTTCACTGCCCAACAGAAGTTTTGACCGTTCCAAACCAATACGATTCAGTCCATACATATCTAGGTCGAACCCCCACTCTCTCATGGCGACGTCGACGAACCCAAACTGGTACTGGTTAGTATGGACTTGCTCATGCGCAGATATTGATTTCCGGCCCCAAGTACTGCCCGTGTGAACGGGCCGCTAATTCGATTCCTAGTATTCGCCTTGTCTAAATCGCTTTACATTTTCCCCGTGTGAACACGGCTTAAGACAGTAAAACACAAACTGATGACTAAAGGCTGTTCAACATTGAAAACAAGTTCTGTCCTGAACTTATATCTTATGGACAGGGTAAATAAGCAATCATTAAATAAAAAAGCACATCCATGTGTCATTGGTTTGATTAGGCTGGGATTCGAACTCCCGACCTTCCGCACGGGAAGACTGCGCTCTACCGATTCGGCCACCACGTCCAATATCTGGCAATACCTCCGTTTAGGCCAACTAGTACCGATGCGCCACCGCCGGAAAAAAGAACGACGCGAAATGTCCCCCTGAGGCTTCCCCCCCCCCCCCCCCCCCCCCCCACCTTCTTTGACAACGCACTGCCACCTAGCGACTCCCCTCTGTACTAGAACGCACACCGATCATTATTCGCAGCCAAAGGTGGCGCCACCAACTAGACATAGTGGGTTCTCCATTAGATGGCGCCACCACTGTGTAAGGAACCGTAAACTGGATGGTCCGTGTGAATCGCTGGTGGCTATATGCATGTTCATTGTACACGCACATATATTATTGGTTGGCTAGTTGTTGGAATTTTACGTCCTGGCAACATTTAAGGTAATATCAGGATGGGTACCGACTTGTGACAGTGTGCACTCATGGCAACTGTATAGTGCTGCCCCACTGGGAAATCAGGCCACCAGCACCGTGCAGAATCATACAGACCGTGATAACGTTGCAGGCCTTGGCCGGCTGCAGTCGTAGCCGACGCAGGCAGTGCCAACGTCTCTTCAGGACACCGATCGATCTCTCGACAATCGACCTAGCCGCTTTATGATGGACATTGTATGCTTCCTGTTGTGGTGAGTTTGGATTGAGGAACGGTGTGAAAAGCCAATCACGTTGCATGTATCCACTATCCCCAAGTAGGATACCATTTACTGGTTTCTGTTCGCTCTCAAACGCCTCAAACAGAGGTGATTCCCGAAGTATGCGCGCATCGTGCACGCTCCCCGGCCATTTTACGATGCAATCGATGAACCGCAGGTCGCCATCACATATCACCTGAAATATACAAGCGGAAACTCACAGTAAGGATGTGCAATAAGTCTATATGTAACACAAATTCACGCAATCTGGAAGCGCACTTCGCAGAGTAACCTATGCAGTAGGAAATCAAATGTATGATACTTTGTAACAGGGGCGAATATAAATAACGGAAGGCAGCGCATCAATAAGTAGCACCGTCCTGAATTGCGGACATGAGGCTTTCCTCACGTAAATTGGGCAGGTCGTGGAAATTGGTTAGGGTGACCAATAATGAGGCATGATAGCTGTTAAAAGGATCGCTAAAAGTAGTGCACAAATTTGATGATATGTGCAAGGCATTAAGTGCGCAGAAAACTAAGCGGTCATATGTGACGACACCTATGTTAAAGTAAGTGACAGTCTTTTTACCTGGACATTGAGCGAGTGAAAGTGCTTCCTGTTCACAAACTCGTGTTCGTACGCGGCGGGTGCCTCTATTCGAATTTGCGTCCCGTCTATGCATCCAAACACATTGGGGAAGCCGTAAGTGTTGAAGATTTTCAGTTTTGTCCGCTCCGCTTCCTCCTGTGTGGGCAGCTTTATAGAGTGGGGCAGCTGTTGCACCAATGCTGCGGTGACTCGGGGAATAGTCCGCGAAACAGTCGGCTGGGAAACACCCACTAATTCCCCGCACACATCTTGAAAACTACCACTAGCGTAGAAGCGTAGGGCGATCATTACCTGCAGAAAAGCAAACAAACCTTACTGAATACAAAAAAGCTGGGCCACGAAATGCAACATGACATGAAAATAATTGGCGAAGAAAAGTTATAAAAAAACAACGAAAAAAAATAGTAACCGCATTAATATAAACTAAGAGCAATATGGTGTGTACGTATTTAAAAGCAGAGATAATGGTTTCTAGGAAAAGTAAAGCGTAGACACCTTTGGAACGAGTAATCATATTTACGCGAATTACAAAAAAACTTAAAAATATTCTGTGAGGTCTGTCTGTCTGTCTACCGGTTTGCTGTACTCTGCAACAATTTTAACATTTTCATTTGAGGTACCTAGCATAAGGAATAAACATAATAGAATCGAAGCCATTTTTATCAACGCCATATCGTCGTAGGTTAAGTAGGTCACAGGCCAAACAGTACGACAATAGATGTAGTAATTTTATCCTGGAACCACAGTTTGTATATTTTGTTCCACAGTAAGGCTTTGTGTGGTCTTATTTACAGTACGCTGTCGTTCACCCATGTATTATAAAAATGGGGTCAATCTTTTATCTAAATCCAAACTGGCCAAGCATAGACTGCATTGACTTGGGTGAAAGGCGACATGACCTAGTTAGCATGAAAACAATCTTACCGGCGAACCGCTATGCAGCGTACAAGGTTTCGCATTTTATAAGGTGATGACAGGCAGTATAAGTCGATGAAAGAGACAGATAAATAAGTGGATGTTAGGAAATTGCGGCTGTACTTTAATGGGGGAGAACTGAACAATGGAGACAAACCAAAATGCGGTCTAAGTAGAATGTAAACAAGTACCTGCAGCAAAGGTGGTAGCGACCCCCGTCGACTCGGAAGTTCGATTTGCTCTGCTATGGTGTCAGTGATGCCCAGAATGTCGTTTCTTCGAAAACGGAATTTCTTGAAGAGATCCAGATCATCGTACTTTTCAAATGGATGGGTCCTGTCGCGGAATATCTGATTCCGGGCCAAATTACGTCTCTCCAGAAAGCGCCGATAAATGATCATCTCCATCTTGAAATGGTAACTCCGGCTCTAAACTTCCTCCAGAGCGGTGTTAGCCGAAGGCGTCTTAAACTCGCCGAGTTACCGTAACACTGACATATGAATACCCACTTTCCGCCGCTAAACCAGAAATCCCCGCCAAAACCAGTTTAGCCTCGCTAACATCGCATCATGAATACGGCCCCTGATATTCCACACATTATCCTGCCACTGAGCTAACCAGTCCTTGGCATATGCTATTAATGCCGAGCACCAAGTCATAGGTTTGACTCAACTGGAAATCAAACTCCCAATCTCCCACATGGGAGGCCTGCGCTCTACCGATTCGGCCACCGCGACTGGTCACATACACACACACACACTCACACACACACACACACACACACACACACACACACATATATATATATATATATATATATATATATATATTCATATCAAAATCCTCCGAACTAGTAGAGAGCGAAGCCCCGCGCAGGAGGCAGAGAGGTGCATGCTGGTACCCACCCCCACCCCAGGGAGGGGCGGGGGGAGAGTGCAGCCCACTCCATAGTGCGGTATATGTATTCCCATAGGATTTTTGTGCTAAAATTGATTTTTTTGCAGTTCTGGCTTCAATAGGGTTCAGGCTAACAGAAAATGATTGGGTCCAAATTTTCAGACCCCTTCCCCCCCTTCGTGGGGGGTCATTTCCGTTTTGAGCCCCCCCACAATTTACCATTCACCTATCTCCGGAAGTTATTGACCGATTTTCATACTTGAAGTGTCGATTTGTAGGTTTTCAGGTATGCTGAGTTGATTTATGACACTTACAAAGCAACCGGAAGTGTAGCTTTTCACTTCCGGTTGACAAGTTAGGGTTTGACTCTGACTCATATGCCTTCCGGATGGACACTGGCAAGTATCAACAGTCAGTTGGAAACACCAATTGGATCTTGAGAGTAGGAGCTCTCCACATTGCATTTGCCACTTTGCATGCTCTTGGTAAAATGGTCGATGGCAGTGGCCTGGATACATGTGCCATTGAAAGTGGTGCATACACATCAGCAGCTCTTCGTGGGATCTTTGGTGGCAAAGCATACAAGCGAGGACTCGAGTACCACATCACTACCAGCCTAGCAATTATGATGATGCGGTTTGATGCCATATTATCCACCCTTCCAAAAGGTCTAGTTTGTGTCCAGTGTATAACTCTCAAGGACAAACTTCATTCACGTAACCCTGATATGATAGAGGTCTACAAAGATGTCAGATCATGGTACTCAGGAAATGTGAAACCACAGGAGGAGGGGAAGAACATTGGAGAGTTTGTCGAGTTTCTGTCAGCGTATCTTGACCAGGTGGAAAGCCTTCTTCAGTTCATCAGCTCTTGCCGCTCAGGTGACTGGCAGAGTTACCTCGCTTCTTTGGAGGACCTCATAAAGTATTTCTTTGCACGTGATCTCCTCAACTACGCTTGACTGATGCCTGTCCATCTTGCACAAATGAATGCACTCGAAGAGGACGAGCCTGAAACATGGAATGCATTGATGTCCGGTAACTTCATCGTTGCGAAATCGGAGATACCCTTCACACATCTTGGCACGGTTCAGGCCCTCGAGCAGGAAATAAAGAAACTAAAGGGACATGGTGGTATGGTAGGACTGAGTAGAGATGAAACTGCTCTTGATCGAATCATACAACACCTCACCTTGCTCGTCTCATTGACGAGTATCTTGAGAGCTTCCCAAAAGCTTCCGATCTTCTGAACGTACAGAACATTAGCAGCTCTCTGGACAGATTGCATTGTGATCAAGAGCAAATGCAATGAAGATTCGTCACTCCATTGAGTTGTACTGTGCAGAAAATCCCTTCAGAGTGAAAACGCCATTGAAGAGTTTAGTTTCATCAGCTCTAGTGTCCGAGGAGGCAAAGCATGATATTCTACACTATGCAGAGAAGGGTCAGAAGTGCTTCGAAGAGTTCGTTTATGAACGTTTGACCTCCACATCAACTCTCTCGGTTTGGGAAAAGATGAAGAAACTCAAGTTGAAGGTCTTCTCAAAATGGATGGACATAATGAAAGTACGCATTGGAGATAAGGTCATCAAGTTGCGCGAGGAGTGTGAATTACTGGGCAGATTTTCTAATCGTCCAAGGAAGCCGACCAGGTTTAGTTCCAAAACTTGAGACTATTGGCGAGTATGAGATGTCAATGGTGCCGCGCTCTCTCTGTGCTGTTGATGGATCCCTGTACATCCCAGCTGACAAAGGCAGTCTGATTCATGTAGTTGAAGATGCCATGGTCGAGTCCCTTGATGTTCTGCCAGTGCCTGGCATAGTGCAGGAAGATCCCCCAGTCAAAGGTCTGATCATTGATGCGATGGGTGTACTTCAGACTATGACAAAGACGCCAAAGATGCTGAAGCTTTCACACCTTCAGGATGCATTCAACAAGTGCATAGAAATGATAATGGTCAGTTATGATGAGGGGCGAGTTGTGTTTGATCGACACATGGATCAGTCATTGAAGAACAAGACCCGACAGAAGTGATCGACTACATCCAATGAGTACGAAGTTCATCCCGAAATGAAGCTCACTATGTCCATCAAGGACCTACTGTGAGCATTAATAATAAAGAGGAAACTCACTTGCCTGTTTGGCCAGGGACTGCTGGACTATTTTGCAAGCAAATGTTCATTTGTGCTGGTTGGTGTGTATGATACGTATATCAAGGGACGTGGTTTCGAGTATGCTCATACAGATGAAGAGGCTGACACACTAATTCCAAACCAAGTCCTTGCATCTGCAGTCTGTGGTGCTTCACGACGGATCTGCATATGGTCACCTGACACTGACATACTCCCGCTCCTAGTTGATCTGGTCGCCAGCAAACAAATAACATTTCCCACATCCTTGAAGTTTCATACTGGCAAAAGAATGAAGAAACGTGAAATAGACATCTTTGAGAGAGTTCAGGTTATTGGCCGTCGCAAATGTCAAGGTCTCCTTGGACTCCACAACTTCTCTGGTGCTGACTGGGGAGGCAAATTCATTGTAATCTCGAAGAAGTCATGGGTTAATGCATACCTGAAGCTTGATGAAGATGACCCTGCCATTGACTGCTTCAAGGCATTAGGATGTATTTCCATTCCTGATGAGATGAACGATGGCAAGCTTCCCACACAGGTGATGGCATTGGAAACTTTCGTGTGTCACGTCTAAAGTTCAAAAGGTCCAACAAACCTACCATCACTCAGGTGGGAGTTGTTCCGATCAAAGAACTTGGAAGGCGAGATGCTTCCACCAACTCATGCTGCATTGCTTCCACATATAATCCATGCAAACCACATCACAATGCGGGACAAATCATACCCAGAAAATTGTCCGGCCCTTCCTCCAATTGAAGAAAATGGATGGAAATTGGAGAAAGAGGTGTATGTTCCAGTGAGATGTCTTCCCTTGCCTGCCCCACGGGCTATAGTTGAACTCGTCAAATGTGGCTGCAAAGCAGGGTGATGGGGAATTAGGTGTAGCTGATTGAAGAATGGCCTGCCCTGCACTCCACTCTGTAAATGCTATGGCGGTGACTGCAAATACTATTTGGGAGGATACTCCAGATATGGACATCAATGAATAGCGTACTGATTCTTCGGAATTTCGATGTCGGATTTGACAGTTTTGCCAGAAAATACTTCAATAACTCTCCCAGAGGAACTTTGCAATGAATCATTTCAGAGTTCTTCACAAAAGTATCACAAATTGTGAAAATCTGATCATACATAGTGAGGATACGGAGCGAGACCCTATATACTGACCGGAAGTGCAAGAAGGAAACTTCTGGTTGCTTTGTAAGTGCTACAAATCAACTCAGCTTACCTGAAAACCTACAAATCGACACTTCAAGTATGAAAATCGGTCAATAACTTCCGGAGATAAGTGAATGGCCAGTTGCGGGGGGTCTCAAAGCGGAAATGACCCCCCACGAAGGGGGGAGGGGTCTGAAAATTTGGACCCCATCATTTTTTGTTAGCCTGAACCCTATTGAAGCCAGAACTGCAAAAAAAAATCAATTTTAGCACAAAAATCCTACGGGAGCTGTTTTCCTTAAATTACATACCACACTACCAGGGCTCATATGATGACGCGGCGTTAGCGAGCCAAAATGGGTTTTGGCCGCGATTTCCAGTTTAGTGCCGAAAAGTCGCATGCAAGAGTCAGTGATAGGGCTAACACCACAAGCTTAAACTAGGTTATGCTAAACCAGAAAAATAGCAGGTTTACTGGCGGGGGTAGGAACCGATTAGGGCCAAATCTATTCAATGCTGTCATATTTAACAGAATTACATACTCAAATTGTGAAATTTTATTAAATTAACCCTAAAATCGAAGTGAGATTGGCGGCGATATTAATATTTTCGAATCGATGAATGTAAAGTAAACAAATCGCCGCCGCCGCGTCGACGTCGATATCCATACTGCCGAACGTCAACTAAACATGGCCGCCGCCGTCGCCACCGTATCGGCGGCAATATATTAGGCCCAAATCTATTAAATGCTGTCATATTACATACGCCATAAGTGAAATTTAATCAAATTAACCCTAAATTCGAACCGATATTAATGCCACTGCCGCATTTGCGGCGTTATTCATATTGTCGAATCGAGGGATTTCCCAAATCTATAAATAACTTCACGTTTAGCTATAATCAAAGTGTTAAGCGCTCCTTCCTGCATACAGTGATAGCGAAACGGTATCAGGCTGTAACACCAAAAGCCGCCCATGCATACGAGCCCTGATCTTATTACATGTGAAAACGGGTTTATCACTATCCATATATATATGTGTGTATATATATATATATGTATATATATATATATGCATATATAATTCTACCACACAAGTAAACATGGTTTGAGATCTGGGGGACTGGATACTAAATGTTTTTCGTGGTGACGACGATGGTGTAGAGGGAGGAGTGGGGGGGGGGGCGCTTCTTTAAGAACGAATGTCACATGATGGTGGAGGGGCGTGGGCGAGGTGTGTGTATCGGGGGAGCGGGGGGGGGGGTACTACACTACTAATCGTGACATGGGGCGATACAGAAGGGGGCCCATCACAAAACTGGTAAAACTAATTCAATAAACTAGATTTGGCTTATGTACCTTCTCCCTGCACATATAGATCTATAATACCGCTATGGGTGAGCAGGGTTAATGTAGCTAGCTACTCGCATTACATTCCCCCTCTTTTGAAAATACAATCGTGGCTTTCCATGCTGTGTGTCTTCATCACTGTTCATGCACTCTTCCACCTTAAGGTTGACAAGGTGATTATTTGCACGAAAGGCTAAAACTAATATAACCCCTCCACAAAAAAACCCACCCACCAACAAACCCAGAGCATACCTTCCTAATAGCCCTGTCACATTATGACGGTTCTCGCCAACGCGCGTCGACGTATGTGATTTTTTGGCGCAATGTTGGGATACGTCAGGAAGCATTACGCGTGTGTTAGGCACGCGTTAGGCGCGCATTGGTATTCGGTGACGGTCGGTGACGGTCATCGGCGCGCGTCATCGCACGTCGAAAGTTTTGTGCTTGCACAAAACTTTTGACGCGTGCCGACGCGTGGGTGCCAACATTATGGCGATGTTAGAGGCATGTCGAGATACGTTGGACGCGCTGGAATAATGTTATACGAACACTAGGCATATGCCATGCATGCGATGGTCATTCCCACATGTTGCGCCAAACTGTTGCTTTGTTTGTTTGATGTTGTATTATGTCCTAGCAACATCTAAGGTCATATCAGGATGGCGTGCCAGACTTTTTTGTTTTTTTTCTCACAACGTCGGCCGCACACTACCACAATACGTTGCGCTGACGCCAAAAAGTTTGATGTGTCTCGACGATTAAAAGTGATTTTGTGCGTTGGCGGCACGCCGGTGAGAAGCGTCATAATGTGACAGGGCCATAAGATTATCTGACCCATAGTAGAACGAGTCTTCAGCGACCAGTGCTGACCCCTGTGTACTCGGCGGGTATTTGCCATGTTTTCAGTGTAGAAGTTACTTTTTATTTCATTTAAAGCTGCAAAGAGCAATAAAGTAGCAATTTTTCGAAGCCAAAGATGACCTAGATTTGATCCTACATGTCCAGTTTAACTTTAAATACTAGCGCTCCTATTAAAGTTGCATAACCCGATGGGCTTGAGTTTCATTTGAATCTACGGTACTTTAATTTGAAGTAACTTTGCTATAAAATGACTAAGTTAGGAAATATTTGAAGGGCACAGATATTTGTCAACACACTCTGAAACCATAGGTTTCAGCATTAACCTGTTCTATTAAATAGATAGTAGGCCCTAAGTACTCTTCTTCTTGTGGGGTTGTTCATAACCTTACGATGGTTACCGGCTGCAGAACTGCAGCAATATAGAAAGGCACCAATAAATCAGTCCGATCTTTGGTTGAAGATTAATCTTCAGTAGGGACGGTTGTAGAAGCTGGGGGATGTCTTTACAACATTCAAAACGGTGAAGTGTTGGGGCGGTCCCGAATCTCTCCAGTCTGGTGGTAGCAGAGCACTTGTATCCAGTCGACAGCAGCGAGGGTTTAGGAGGAAGGGACGGGTAAAGGGGGGTACAGCAGTTCCAGCAAGGGGAACAAAGCGAAAGAAGATAAGGTACAGGGCCCCACCCAAGCACACAACTGCCCTGGTCAGGGGGAGAAGTATGCCTGAGAGAAATAGAAAGGGTAGAGTCTAGGAAAGAAATGAGGAGTCTAAGTACTATGTAGCAACAACATACACACATACACACATGTACACATAAGTGTACCAATATCTATGCTGATTCTATAACTTAAGTTCAAATGAGCGTTTTCCTTTTGTTTTGTTTTGAAAATTTATTGTGTTTTTTTCGAACTCTGCAACTTAAACATACTTTGCTGCATAGCTGGGAATAGTAAGTGAATTTAATAGAACACGCTTCTGCTGAAAGTGAAATGTATGATTGATTGATTGATTGGTGGTTGCTTTACGCCGTGTCGGCAGCATAGGCCATATTCACGGCGAGAAATGTTTGTTTTTTGTTCAAACCATCGCTTTTCCATGTAAAAGCAGACAATCAAGTATGTGCCAATAGACACTCATTAAATTAGAAAGCTCACAATCATATATTTGTGGTCAAGGAAACGTATGATGTCAGAAGCAAAATAAATTTTGTTGCTGAGCTTTCCCATCAATGCTCCCAGAGCTAGGGATTTCTAATAAAGTTACTTCATGCTAAAGTAACATGGATTATTTTTTTCTTGAAGATTTATACTGCCTATCATGGACAAGTCTGAATAGACTTGTTTTCACCATTAGACAGTTTGTCGATAGAAAGCCCGAGCCTACACTTTTACCGCCCCACAGGATTTTTAACCTCCCACACCACATAGACATGGTATGAGAGCAACTGGCCTTTGATGATGCTGTAAGTTATACACAGCGGTAGAAATCCAAATTGGGCGAGGTGGGGGCACGGGGAATCAAACCACTGACTTTCAGATTAGGAGTCTGACCTAGAAAAAAGTCAGACACTCTAACCACTTCGGCACAGAGAAAACCATTATATCACGGCCATTATATCGACCAATCTAATATATTTATCTAACAAAAATGGCCGAAACACTTAACTATTTGACTACGTAACATTAACTGTTGCTCCAATCACAGGACACGCACTATGTTAGGACAACAATGGTCTAAAGCAAACAAAGCGAATAACATGCAATGCAATCTTTACAACACTTCTGTCATTCTCATAAACAATCCGAATACTATTATCTATCAACTTCAAAAGCATTTGTGTAAATAGCTGTGTCCACTTCTAACTGGAAAATCAGTGCATTGGCCCTGATTAATACAATTTTATTCAATTACTTTTATTCTTGAATATTACATCCATGTAAAAACAAAAAAAAGCCGATGGCTTGAACTGCTAAGAATACAAAACACGCGTACACACATATGAACAAACATACACCCATACTTACATATGTATACGTCCATAGATAGATACATACATATACATGCATAGACATATGTACACATATGTATATGCACATATATACACATATAAACACACGCATACACACATACATACACCCATACACCCATACTTACATATGTATACATCCATAGATATATACATACGTACATACACATGCATACCCATATAATACATATATGCATATATATACACATTAACACATGCATACATATATACACATACATACACATACATATATGCACATATATACATATAAACACACACATACACACATATGTGCACACATACACCCATACCTACATATGTATACGTCCATAGATACATACATACGTACATACACATGCATACACATATAATACATATATGCACATATATACACATTAACACATGCATACATACACACATACACACATACATATACACATATATACACATACATACACATACGTATATGCACATATATACATATAAACACATGCATACACACATATGTACACACATACATCCATACTTACATATGGATACGTCCATAGATACATATGTACACACATGCATACACATATGCTACATATATGCACATATATATATATATATACAAATTAACACATGCATAAATACACACATACACATACATACACATACATACACATACATATATGCACACATATATACGTATAGACACATACACATGTTCATACACATTTCCACCCATACTTACATATGTATACGTCCATAGATACATAGTACATACACATGCATACACCTATACTACATATATGCACATATATATAAAATTAACACATGCATACATACACACCTACACATACACATATATACACATACATACACATATATACACATATATACACATACATACACATACATATTTGCACATATCATCATCATCATCATCATCATGCTGTCGGTCGCAATGTGACAAAGACTGCTTTTATTTCTTAACCGCCGCTGTTCCGTGTGGTTGTGCATTTCATAACAGCTGCTTGCAAAGTGTTGAAGTGCTGCTGGCTTTTGCAAGTTACTAGCAGCACTCTCTCGGGGAGCAAATAGAGGTTTCACACCGGCAAGAACACGTCAAGACAGGCGCAAACTATTTGTCCCTGCAGTAGCTGGCCGGGAGATGTTGGGAGTTCCCTTCATCACCGCCCTTAATGCTGCCACGGAAGCATGGTTTTCTGTTAGGGTTTGCTCCCTTAGCCGTTGATTCTATCAAGAACCTATACCACAAGGCAGTGGTTTATAACTTTGCAAGGCAGGGGCGTCAAACACCCTGAGGTATTTTAGCAGATAGGTACTGCATTACCCGCATATACATATACACATACTCTCACCATGACGACGACGGAGCTGGTGCAGACACACACACGGACAAACATACATGGGCAGTGAGGGGGGGGGGGGGCAGTGAGGGGGGGGGGGCAGTGAGGGGGGCAGGGAAGGGGACAGAGTGGGATAGGGGCAAGGGGAGGTGGACAGAGAGAGGTGGTGGGAAGGGAGAGATGGGCAAGGGGATAGGCAGGGAGGGGAGGGGAGAATGGGAATGGAAGGGGGAGAGGGGAAGGGGATGGTGGGCAGGCAGGGAAGAAGAGAATGGGAAGGGGTGAGAGGGAGGGGAGCAGGGAGGAGAAGGGAAGGGAAAAGGGAAGAGGGGAAGGGGACAATGGGAAGGGAGGGGAGAAGGGAAGGGGACGGGAAGGGGGATATGGGCAGGGAGGTGATAAAGGAAGGGAAGTAGGAAGGGGGATATGGGAAGGGAGGGGAGAAGGGAAGAGAAGGAGAGAGGGGAAGATGGAGGTAGACAGGGAGGGGAGAAGGGAAGGGGAGAATGGAAGGGGGAGAAGGGAAGGGGAGAAGGGAAGGGGGAGAAGGGAAGGGGGAGAAGGGAAGGGGAGAAGGGAATGGCGGAGAAGGGAAAGGGATAGGGGAAGGTGAAGGTATGTAGGGAGGGAGAGAAGAGAAGGGTAGGGGCAGAGTGGAAGGGGGAGATGGGAAAAGGGGAGAAAGGAAGGGAACGGGGAGGAGGGGAAGGGGAGGATGGGAAGGGGGAGGGAGGAGGGAAGGTGAAGTGGGAAGGGAAGGGAGAGATAGGCAGCGGGAGATGGGCAGGGAGAGCGGGTGGGAAGGGGGGAGAGGGGAAGGGGGGAGGAGGAAAGGAAGGGGGTGGAAGGGGGGATGGGGAGGGGGGGAAGGGGAGAGGGGGGGGAGGGGGAGAAGGGAAGGGAATGGGAGAGGGGAAGGGGAGATGGGGGGAGGGGGAGAAGGGAACGGAAGGGGGGAAGGGGAGAGGGGCAGGGGGAGAAGGGAAGGGAAGGGGAGAGGGGAAGGGGGATATGGGCAGGGGGGAAGGGAAGGGTGGGAGGAAGGGGAGAGGAGCAGGAGGAGGGAGGGGGGTGAGGACCCTCACCACACCCTGTTGCACGGCTTACACAACGTGACCTCGATGCCCCCCATAAGTCCTGAGCCCCCCCCCCCCCTCTCCTTATTACCCCCCCCCCTGTTCCCCTCCCCCCCCCCCCCCCCGCCATGCACTACGAATACATGTATCCCAGACATAAACCTGCCAAGGAATTGTAAGCTTAGTTACCCAGTGCACCGTAAGTCACGTGGCACAAAGTGTGTCTTTGTGTGTCTGTGTCTGTGTGTCTGCGTAGCTGTCTGTGTAATTATGTCTTTGTGTATCTGTGTAGCTGTCTGTGTAAATGTGTCTTTGTGTGTCTGTGTAGCTGTCTGTGTAAATGTGTCTTTGTGTATGTGTAGCTGTCTGTGTAAGTGTGTCTTTGTGTGTCTGTGTAGCTGTCTGTGTAAATGTGTCTTTGCGTGTCTGTGTAGCTGTCTGTGTAAATGTGTCTTTGTGTGTCTGTGTAGCTGTCTGTGTAAATGTGTCTTTGTGTATCTGTGTAGCTGTCTGTGTAAATGTGTCTTTGTGTGTCTGTGTAGCTGTCTGTGTAAATGTGTCTTTGTGTGTCTGTGTAGCTGTCTGTGTAAATGTATGTCTTTGTGTGTCTGTGTAGCTGTCTGTGTAAATGTGTCTTTGTGTGTCTGTGTAGCTGTCTGTGTAAATGTGTCTTTGTGTATCTGTGCAGCTGTCTGTGTAAATGTGTCTTTGTGTGTCTGTGTAGCTGTCTGTGTAAATGTGTCTTTGTGTGTCTGTGTAGCTGTCTGTGTAAATGTGTCTTTGTGTGTCTGTGCAGCTGTCTGTGTAAATGTGTCTTTGTGTGTCTGTGTAGCTGTCTGTGTAAATGTGTCTTTGTGTGTCTGTGTAGCTGTCTGTGTAAATGTGTCTTTGCGTGTCTGTGTAGCTGTCTGTGTAAATGTGTCTTTGTGTGTTGTGTAGCTGTCTGTGTAAATGTGTCTTTGTGTATCTGTGTAGCTGTCTGTGTAAATGTGTCTTTGTGTGTCTGTGTAGCTGTCTGTGTAAATGTGTCTTTGTGTGTCTGTGTAGCTGTCTGTGTAAATGTATGTCTTTGTGTGTCTGTGTAGCTGTCTGTATAAATGTGTCTTTGTGTGTCTGTGTAGCTGTCTGTGTAAATGTGTCTTTGTGTGTCTGTGTAGCTGTCTGTGTAAATGTGTCTTTGTGTGTCTGTGTAGCTGTCTGTGTAAATGTGTCTTTGTGTGTCTGTGTAGCTGTCTGTGTAAATGTATGTCTTTGTGTGTCTGTGTGTCTGTGCAACTGTCTGTCTAAATGTGTGTGTGTGTTTGTCTGTCTGTCTGTGTGGGTATCTGTGTAAATGTGTGGATGTGTCTGTCTGTGTGTCTGTTATGTACATTAACTTACACTTACAGATTAACTTACATATCCTCTTCTGCACCACCTGTACACACCACCTGTCTGCATCACCTGTCTGCACCACCTGTCTGCACCACCTGTCTGCACCACCAGCCTACACCACCTGTCTGCACCACGTGTCTGCACCACCAGCCTGCACCACCTGTACACACCACCTGTCTGCACCACCTGTCTGCACCACCTGTCTGCACCACCTGCCTACACCACCTGTCTGCACCACGTGTCTGCACCACCAGCCTGCACCACCTGTACACACCACCTGTCTGCACCACCTGTCTGCACTACCTGCCCGAACCACGTCCCGATGGTCCATCTGCCCAACTAGGGCGTCACTGACTGCACCACCTGTCTGCACCACCTGTTTGCACCACTTGTCTGCACCACCTGGACACACCACCTGTCTGCACCACCTGTTTGCACCACCTGTCTGCACCACCAGCCTGCATCACCTGTACACACCACCTGCCTGCACCACCTGTTTGCACCACCTGTACACACCACCTGTCTGCACCACCTGTCTGCACCACCTGTACACACCACATGTCTGCACCACCTGTTTGCACCACCTGTCTGCACCAGCAGCCTGCATCACCTGTACACACCACCTGCCTGGACCACCTGTACACACCACCTGTCTGCACCACCTGTCTGCACCACCTGTTTGCACCACCTGTCTGCACCACCAGCCTGCATCACCTGTACACACCACCTGCCTGCACCACCTGTCTGCACCACCTGTACACACCACCTGTCTGCACCACCTGTACACACCACCTGTCTGCACCACCTGTTTGCACCACCTGTCTGCACCACCAGCCTGCATCACCTGTACACACCACCTGCCTGCACCACCAGCATGCACCACCTGTCTGCACCACCTGTTTGCACCACCTGTCTGCACCACCTGCCCGAACCATGTCTCCCTCTGCCCCGTCTAGGGCGTCACTGACTGCAGGGACGACCTCTGGTGTTGTTATGGTTACTATTATCGCCCTCTGTCTGTGTACAGAAACACACCGGACAACAGGTGATAATGGCGGACAAGAAAGACAGAGAGAGGGAGAGAGTGCGAGCAAGGTAGAACGGGAGGGGCGAGGTGAAGATGTGGTGAGCTAGGGACAGAGAGAGGGAGAGAGGGAGGGAGAGAGGGAGGGGAAACTGAGGGAGAGGGAGAGAGGGGTGGATGGAGGGAGAGAGGGAGGGCAGGAGGGAGAGAGAGGGAGAGAGGGAGAGAGGGAGAGAGGGAGTGCCAGAGCGATGGATGGAGAGAGGGAGGGAAAGAGAGTGGGTGAGAGGGAGGGAAGGAGGGAGGGAGGGAGAGGGAGAGGGAAAGGGAGAGAGAGGGAGGGTGAGGCAGGGAGAGGGGGGGGGGGAGAGGGAGGGATATATGGAGCCATAGAGGGAGGGAGAAAGGGAGAGATGGAAAGAGACGGAGAGAGGGGGGGGGAGGGGAGAGAGGGAGGGGGAGGGAGGGAGACAGAGGGGTAAATGGAGGGATAGACGGAGGGAGGGAGAAAGGGAGAGCTGGAAAGAGATAGGGAGAGAGGGGGGAAGATGGAGGAAGGGAGGGAGAGAGAAGGAGGGCGGGATGAAGAGAGAAGGAAAGCGGAAGAGAGGGAGGGAGAGGGAAGGTGAGAGGGAGGGAGATAGGGAAAGAAAAGGGAGAGAAGTAGAGAGGGAGGGAATGCGAGAGGGAGACAAGGAAGGAGGGACGGCGAGGGATGTTGATAAAGGGAATAGGGTCCAGATTGGAGGAAAAGGCAGACAATGAGATAGAAATGGAAAAGAGAGGAGAGGGAGCTACAGAGAGCAGGTGAGAAGCGAAGAGAAAGCAAGGAGATGATAAGAGCAGAAGACAAGAGAAGGGGATATGTGAAGCTGTTGGAAGAGAGTGAAATGAAGATGAAGAAAGGGGCAGAGAAATACAAATTAAGATGAGAAGCTGTGAAGAGAGAATTAGACAGATGCAGAGAGAAAGAGGAGTCAAGAGAGGGAGAAATAGTAAGGTACCGAGAGTAAAAGGAATAGATGGAAGGAAGAAGGGACAGAACAAAGAGGGGGACAGAGAGTGAAAGAGGGGGGGGGGGGCAGAGAGAATGGAAGAGGAGGTAGAAGAGGCGAAGAGGTGAAGCAGGAGGTGGGATTGGCGAAGAGATCCAGAGAAGAGAAAAGGGGTCCTGAGAAATGAAGAGAAAGAGAGAAAGAGGAAGGGCGAGGAAGTAGGTTGGAGAGAAGCTGTAATAGACCATACATTGTGCAGAACTTTCCACTAAAAATACGAACCTCCCCAATGACCTGACAAAACAGTTTCAGGAAACCCAACCTGAGGTGACTGCCATGTCGGCTGCAGCGTACCCAAACTGGGGTCATTATCCAAGAACGGGGACAGCGGACTGTGTACAGCCGGGCACCAGCGGCATCTGTATGAAGGTGTATGTGTAGGTTTGTATAAATCCAGCTACGTTCAAAAACAAAACCAACTCAGGCAGGTTTGTTTGTTGTTGTTTTACATCCTAGCAACATCGAAGGTCATATCAGGACGGGTACCGATTTGTGACACTGCACACTCATGGTGACTTTTATAGTGCTGCCCCACTGGGAAATCAGGCCGCTGGCAACATGACCTGATATCCCACTCAGTTACATTATCCTGACACTGAGCTAACCAGTCCTTTCCCTGTCCTATTAATGCAGAGCGCCAGGCTAGGAAGCGACAAGTATCAATTTTAAAGTCATTGGTTTGACTCGACCGGGAACCGAACTTCCGACCTTCCGCATGCGAGCTCCGCGCTCTACCGATTAGCCCACCGCGCCCAGTAACTAAGGCAGGTGATGGGTGTACACTTGATTACTTCCACCTTGGGCAGAGCAAATACATGCTCTACCATACAAAACTGAAAATTGTGGGTGTGAGTGTGTGTATGTGTGTTGTGTATGAGTTTGTGTACGCGTGTTGGGTATGTATTGGGTGAGTGTGTGTATTTGTGTTGTGTGTGATTGTGTGCATGTGTAGCATGGGTGTGTGTATGTGTATTGTGTGTGAGTTTGTGTATGTGTGTTGTGTATGTATTGTGGGAGTGTGCATATGTGTGTTGTGTGTGCATGTGTAGCGTGAGTGTGTGTATGTGTGCTCTGTATGAGTCTGTATGTATTGTGTGAGTGTGCGTATGTGTGTTGTGTGTGATTGTGTAGTGTGAGTGTGTATGTGTAGTGTGTATGAGTATGTATGTGTGTTGTGTATGTATTGCGTGGGTGTGCGTATGTGTGTGCATGTGATTGTGTGCATGTGTAGTGTTGATTTTTATCATCGGCTATTGGACATCAAACATATGGTCATTCTGACATATCTCTTTGGAGGAAACCTGCTGCCGCCACATAGACTACTCTTTTCGATAAGCAGCAAGGGGTCTTTTATATGCACTTTCCCTCAGACAGGACAGCAGATACTAACATTCATTCTATTCAGCCGCTGCCAGTGAGGTGTGTAGGATTAAGAGGTTTTGGTTGGAAATTCTGACGCCTTCGTCGGAGCATGCGGCCTTAACTTTGTTGACAAACAGCGCCTCCATGCGGACATGGCGTGCTTAGTGTTCATGACTGGGTATACATGGATGCATTCTGCTCTGTGGGGGGTTTGTAGATAAAAGATTCACCCGTACTTACAGTAGGGGTGAATAACAACATAGTCTAAGTACGGGCGAAAATAGCTTTAGTATGAAAAAGGAAGTGAAATCCCTAGTTCCAGTATCAAATGGCTACTTATATCGGCACAGAGTTGGTGAAATGGGAGAGAATTAAAAAAGATTGCGATCATAGAATGCCATTAATATTTACTTTTAAGGTTTATTAAGCTACAGTATTGTCTAGTCGGCCCAGTCAGAGTAGGGCATGGGACCCAGTCCCACGGTAACAGGGACACGCCTACTCGCCATGCGCAATAATGTCGAGCAGAGCGGTTACAACAAAGGTCAAAGGTCAAGGTCACTCAGCATAGATCCCCTGACAAACACCGGTTTTGTTTTCCGAAAAAATGTAGCTTTCTGTTTTATATATATATATATATATATTAGTGTGTGGGTGTGTGCATGCACATGGGTTAAAATTAGGCTCTGAATCAATCCCTGGACCAATATTGCGTTGAACTGTCAATATATATATATATATTCATGGTCTTTGACTGTATTTAGAGACCATGTATATATCAACGTTTTCTGCTATATTCCGGACTCGTGTACGGTCTCGTTTCAATATAGTGCCACCATCTGGTGGAATCCATCTGTACCATCATGCAGTAAACCATATCGGTGGTCTTATCTAATGGTGGAGATAACAACACTCTTGGTTACGTAACTCAAAATGGATGCCACTCAGGTCAAAGTGACCAAAGTTAGTAACTGTAAATAAACTGTGAAGCGTACGTTTCTCTCCTCATCTAACCATCAACATTAATATAAAATGCATATGGTACTATGGTATGCACATAAAAGATGCTATTAACAACCCATACATGGCGAAACATCAGTGGAGTACGATGACACACGTTGGCAGCAGCGATTAACAGAGGATTAGTGATGGAGTTTTACATCTTGGCAACATCTAAGGTCATATCAGGATGGGCACCGACTTGTGACCGCGGATACTCTTGGTGGCATTATAGTGTTGCCCACTGGGAGAGCAGGCCACCAGCACCATGGCCTGATATCCCACTCAGTCACATTATCCTGACACTGAGCCAACCAGTCCTTGCCCTATCCTAATAATGCTGATCGTCTGGCTAGGAATCGACAAGTATTTATTTTTAAATCATTGGATTGACTCGACCAGGATTCGAACCGGTGGGTCGAATCCCACGATCCACTAAAACGGGAGACGGACACTGAACTCAATTGTATATATCTAAAATTATATATAATATAATTATAAAGAGAGATAAAATAAACAAACAAATAATAAAAGTCTTTTTATAGATAAATTTATATCTGTAATGTCATACATACGGCCGGAAAACCATTGATTCAGCGCTGCAAAAAAAGCACCTTCTGATGAATAAATTGTTTACAACAAAATAAAATTAAAGGGGTGGGGGTGTGTGTGTAAAACTAATACATCCTTAGAATCTTACGTTATTTGCTTAGCTGGACTATACCGTCAAGCAATGTGATTCATGTTGTTCTAATTCTTACTATCATGGTGCTGGGAAGGATGTTGCCTAGTCTCATAAATAGGTCAGGTCAAGTCAAGGCCCCTGGGTGTGCTGCTTGTGATAGACTACATAATGGTTCCAGCGGTGCGGTGCATTGTGGGATGTGTCAGAGCAAAACATACCCGTGAGAAGCACATGGCTAATGCTAATACACTGGGTGCAGCTATGAAAAGTGCTAGTTTCAGCTCATCTCAGCTCTTGTTTGAAACATAGAATACCAACTAAAAAAATATATATAATAAATTAAGCATTGCATTTACATCAATATATTCAGCACATCTTAGGCCATGTGCATTTAGATTTAGACACATCTAGGCACTCAGACTAGTGTTAGAGCCATAGCCAGAATCAGTTTTATTTATTGTATTCATGTTTTTATGTATATCCTATGGTTAATGACATATGTAGAAATAGAAAATGAGTAGGGTTAATCAGATATTGGTAATATATTTCTTTGAAACAAGTTTTTGTTGACACATTTGACATTTTAATATTTAGAACAAGAATTACTTCTGGCTAATCAATGGAGATGTAAACATCAGCCTGTAAAGTGACTGAAATTGTAGGTTTCTTAGCTTAAAATGCTTGATGCGCGACAAGGAAGGAAGAGGAGGCGGGGTGGAGAGAAAGGCACTTTATTGAGTGCCTCAACAGGGTAATACAGGGCAACAACAGAGACAAATCAAATGCTATATACAGGGTAAGACAATGAGGCTTATACAGGGCATATACAGAGAACTTGAAGTTAAGAGAAGGCTCATAGGGAGCAGAAGGAGTAAATAACTTAAGAACTAGAGGAGCTCGGAGGGAGCTTTGGTGTTCATGGTGAGGGGGCGCCGAGGAGCCCTCCACCAATACGGAGGAGAGGGCGAGGCGGGGCACGAGGCGTGGCACGAGGCGTGCACCGCCCCTGAGGTCCAGGTCCCTTGAGCCATAAAGTCGGCCAGGGGCACCCCAGCACGGTGGCAGGCCTGGGCGGCTGGAGGAGCGAGGGGGTCCCGGCCTCGGGCCACGATGTAAAGCCTAGAGGCCTGGGTGAAAGGGGAAGTCATCGTGAGTGGGGTGGACGTACTCCAGCCCGAGGCAGTCCACCTCGGCCCACACCACCTCGGCCCAGGGGCCGGTGAGGTGAGCGCGGCTGAGGGCGTCTGCGAGGACGAGGTCTGCCCCAGGCTTATGGACGACTTGAATGGTGAAGGAGCCCATCGCAGCGAGGAGCCAGAGCTCCCGGGCGCAGGTCCCGAGGGTAGGCAGGGTAGGGGAGGGTGGCCGGTTATGGCCCTCTGGGCCAGCTGGGGGGGGGGCCGCCGGATTAAAAATCCGCCGAGGCGGCCGGGGTCGCGTGCTCACGTGCTCGCTTCGCCATACACACGGCCTCACTGTGCATGGTGAGCACCTTCCGCATGTTTGCGCATGTGTGTCGCTGCCTGGCCCCCGCCTCACCGTGGGCCTCCCCGGTGGTGGCCCGGTCGCATGAGGTGGGTTCATGGTTCCAGGCGGTGCAGGGAGCCCTGTGGAGGTCCCTGCTGTAGGGAACCCGGGCGTCGGCTTGGGTCCGTGGCTGGGGTCGGGCTCGGGCTGGGTCTGCGGCTCAGAAGGCTGGAGCAGGCGGGGCGGCCAGGAGGGCGGGCATGGTGAGAACCTCCATTCTCACCATGTTGATGGCAAGAAAATAGAGGCTTGAGCAGGGAGGATGGCAGGAGGCGAATGGCTGAAGGAGGCCGGGCGGGCAGCTTATAAGGGAAGGAGCGGGGAGGTGAAAGGTGGGGGGGGGGGGGGGGGGGGGGGGGGGGGAGGGTGGGGGGGAGGGAGAAGCCGGGCGGAGGGGGGAGGAGAGGGAGGGGAGGAGAGCGTGGAGGGGGAGAAAGGCCGAGGGGAAGATGACAGAGGAGGTGAGAAAGCCGGTGTGGCGTGGCAGGGGGGGGGGGGCCTCCTTCCTCACCTCGCATCAAACGCAATGCAAGCATTACGACCAATGATGGAGTCTTAAACATATTCATTATATTATTATATTGCATCCTTCCGACCATGTTTGTGCCAAATTGTTATGTATTTCTATTTATTTTGAATAAAATGCCAGTTTTGCCCTATGCATATCAGTAAACTCAATGGCAGTACGCCTTTGCTTTGCTCCCAACGCCGTTTTCAGTGCATGCATAGTCGGAACCGTGATGTAGTCTATTGACCTTATTCACACGTGACATGCGCCGATCGAAAACGATGGCATTCTACGGTCTCCATGCTATCTTTTTGAATTCTCTCCCATTTCACCAACTCTGTGCCGATATAAATAGCCATTTGATACTGGAACCAGGGATTCCACGTCCTGTTTCATACAATTTTCACCTATATTTAGACTATTTTTTCATTCACCCCAACTGCAAGTACGGGGTGAATCTTTTATCTAGAGATGAACATGCAACAACAATCAGCTCAGTGATACATCCGATGTCTGACCTCTGAAACACATTGTCCCGGAGGGGATGTATCAGAAAGTAGCCTCATTACAGGACACAGTGTACACTGAGGCAGCAAACATGACTAGAACATGAGATTTCAGGGGCTGAAGTTGTCGAGGCTAGACCCCCCCCCCCCCCCCCCCCTTGTCTGTTCCCCCGCCTGCATATACACAAGGCCTCAGGTCAGTTCCTTGTGGTTTTCTACCTGGCCCCACCCCCACCCCCCCCCCCCCCCCCCCCCCCCCCCCCCCCCCCCACCCCCCCCCCCCCACCCCTCCCCCCCCCCCACCCCTCCCCCCCCCCCCCACACCCCCCCTCCTTCACCTTCTGCCTCCCCACTCCTCCCCTTCCTCTCCCCACCTTCTCCCTTCCCCTTCTCCTCCCCACCTCCCTCCTTCCCCTCCTCCCTCCCTCCTTCCCCCCTCCCGCCCCTTCCCTCTCCCTTCACACTTCTCCCTCTTCCTTTCTTCCTCCTTCTCTCGCTCCACCTTCCTCCCTTCTGACCCTCTCTCCTCCCTCCCTCCCCCTCCTTCCTCCCTCCTCCTCCCTCCTCACTTCTCCCCTCTTCCTCCTCCTTTCTCCCTCCTCCTTTCTCCTTCTTCCTTCTCCCTCCTTCCTTCTCCCTCCTTCCTTCCCCTCCTCCCCTCCTCCCTCCCCCCTCCCTTCTTCCTCCTCCCTCTTCCATTCCCCCTCCGTTTTGCTCCCTCCTCCCTCCCTCCTCTCCGCCCTTCTCCCTCCTCCTCCCCCCTCACTTCTCCCTCCTCCCTCTTCCTCCTTCTTTCTCCCCTCCTCCCTTCTCCCTCCGCTCCTCCCTTCTCACACCTCCCTCCTCCCTTCTCCCTCCTCCACCCTCACTTCTCCCCCCCTCTTCCTCCTCCTTTCTCCCTCCTCACTCCTCCTTTCTACCTCCTCCCTTCCCCCTACTTCCTCCTACCTCCTTCCTTTCCCCCGCCCCTCCTCCTTTCTCCATTATCACTACTACCTCCTCCCTCCTCCCTTCTTCCTCCGCCTTTCTCCCTCCTCCATTCTCCCTCTTCCCTCCTCCCTTCTTCCTCCTCCCTCCTCCTTTCTCCCTCCTCCCTACGCCCTCCTACTGTTTCCCTGCGAGTGTGCAGTATCACAAGTTAGTCCAACAAACAAGCAAGCACATGCATCTCTTTTATTTGGCGAGACTTTGTCTATCTGACTCCGACCACATTCACATGTATGTCAATAACAGGGCTCACTTCAGCCAGTACAATCTGATTGGGGAGCGGGACGTAGCTCAGGCGGTAGTGCGTCCACCTGTGACGGTGTCAGTCATCCTATCGATCCTGCTCAGTGGACACATTTGGGCTATTTTCCGTTAAAACCAGTGGTCCACAACTGGTTCATCAAAGGCTGTGGTATGTGCTGTCCTGTCTGTGGGAAAGTGCATATTAAAGATGCCTTGCTGCTTATCGGAAAGAGTAGATATGTGGCGGCAGTGGGTTTCCTCCAAAGAGAGATGTCAGAATGACCACATGTTTGACGTCCAATACCCAGTGAACCATATGTGGCAACAAATGTGAACTCAACATTGAATATATTTCAAAAGCAAAAACTGAGTCGAGGACTCAAGGTTTTAGATATTTTATAAATGTTGGGAACTCCTAAAATGGCACAGACTCTATAAAGTCTTTATCACTCCTAGCAATCAATTGAGATCGGCTAAAAGGTTATAGCCTATTCAGCTGTAGCGGATGTCCTAGTGACATCCATTTATGTATGTATGTATGTATGTAATGTACAATCCCAACAAAATATAATGTCCTCTGTAAGATCAACAACATCAAACACACAGACTATTCAATAAGTCCTAGCGGTCTGCTGTGTTGTTAATATTTGTTATGAAATAATTAGTTTCTCCCACAACCCTGTTTTGAGGCAGGGTTTGCTAAACAACCTGATAAAAAAAATGCGAGAAAGCTGGGCTATGGAGATAGATAGGTTATGGACATAGCAGGTTTTGCAGGTATTGCAATCCCTCAGGGAGTTTGGCACCCCTGCCCTGCAAAGTTGTAAACCACTGCCTTGTGGTACAGGTTCTTGACAGAACCGAAGGCTAAGGGAGCAAACCCTAAACAGAAAACCATGTCACTGTGGCAACATTAAGGGCGGTTGATGTATGGAACTCCCAACATCTCCCGACCAGCCACTGCCGGGACAAATAGTTTTGCACCTGTCTGGACATGTTCTTGCCGGTGTGAAACCTCTATTTGCTCCCCGAGAGAGTGCCGCTGGTAACTTGCAAAAGCCAGCAGCACTTCAACACTTTTGCAGGCAGCTTTCATGAAAGAGAGACATTAAGACCGACTCATGGACATCACTCTCACAGCAGAGAGCTAAATGGAGAGCGGCAGTCAAGTAATGAAAGCAATCTTTGTCGCATCGCGACCGACAGCATGATGATGATGGATAGCTATACAACATCTTAATCTAAATAGCCAAATATTTCATTAAAATATATATATAGAGTAAAACCTCTCTAACCCGACCACCTCCACAGATCAACCACTCCCTTATGGACCCAAACGATCGCCCGTACAATACCATTGTAATTATTTTCTTTAAACTTACATGAACCAACCACCTCCCTAAATAGACCATTTAAAGTCGGTAACAGGGTCTGTCGATTTAGAGAGGTTTTACTGTATATCATAACCGACAACATTGGAATTGCAGAATTGATGAAACCAAGTAGACTATTAAGAGTTGTCAAAAGTTGTCAACAGTTTCACGGTCAGTACTTTTCATTATTTTATTTTGTCAGTATTAAAATAAAGCGTTCAAACCTGTGGGTACGAATGCCACAATCTATCAAAACGGGAGATGGAGGCTCAACTCATTCGGCCATCCTGTCTGGTGAGTGTTTTGGTCGGATGGTGAGATTTCCAGATATAAGCCATGTTTACACGGGCGAGTTAAAACGCCTCAAATAATGTGCCTTGCCTAGTTCGCCTTACATTCGCCGTGTAAACGCGACTCTGAGGAGGATTAGGGCTGAATCGATTCATATTATTCGCTTTATATAAACTGCCTCGCGAGGTAGTTTATATGAAGCAAACTAGCTTAAGCACCTCACACGCATGTGCAGTCGAGACCTTAGTTTGTTGACTTTCCGGTCGATCAAAAGCGCATATTATATCATTTGGTCTATGAACCGGCTAGAGGTGCACATATATTTTTTTCATCATTTATTTTTAGGGTTTCACTACCCAGCAGAAGTTTTGGCCGTTCCAAAACAATACGATTCAATCAATACATATCTAGGTCAAACCCACACTCTCTCGTGGTGACGTCGACGAACCCAAACTGGTATTGGTTAGTCTGGACTTGCTCATGCGCAGATATCGATTTCCGCCTTAAACAGCTCCGTGTGTAAACGCGCCAGTACTTTGCTTCATATAAATCGCTTTGTCTAATTCGCTTTACAATTCCCCGTGTAAACACGGCTTAAATGAGGCTGTGCTATAACAGAATCTGATGGAATATAGCACACACGTATATACTAGGTCAGTGTACAATAGTCACAGTGGGGGTTCCATGCTATTTACAGTTTGCCTTCCTGCGAATCGCTCACGGCAAATGTGTGCACCAACCAGGCACCACTTAGGCCAAAAAAAAGATTGGTGATCGTCCCCGCCCGTCCCTGAAAAATGGCCCGGCCTGATTATTATTTTGTAACTGTTAAAAATGCATCAGGCTAGCAGCAATTCAACATTCGAAAGCACACAATTGAAACTTCTAGAACTGTATGATCTAGTACATTTGTGGTCTCTGTGGCGGAGTGGTTAGAGTGTCTGACTTTTTTCTAGGTCAGACTCCTAATCTGAGGGTCGGTGGTTCGATTCCCCATGCCCCCAGCTCTGCCAATTTGGATTTCCACCGCTGTGTATAACTTACAGCGTCATCAAAGGCCGGTTGCTCTCATACCATGTCTATGTGGTGTGGGAGGTTAAAAATCCCTTGGGTCGGTAAAAGTGTAGGCTCGTGATTTCTATCGACCAGCAGTGGAATGAGGAAGACCAGTCGTCTATGACTGAAATTTCCCCTGCTTAAACAACTAATGGACCAAAAAAAAAAGAAGAAAAGTGGTCGCAACATGGTCACAAAGTGATCGCAAGGTGGTCCACAGTGGTCGCTGACCTCGGGGTGTGACCATTTTGGTCGCAAGGGAGGCCTGCGCTTTACTGATTAGTTACTTACTGATTAGGCATAATCAGTAAAGCGCAGACCTCCCTTGCGGAAGGTCGGGAGTTCAATTCCCGTTAGAGTCAAAGCAATGACTTACAAAATTGATCCTTCCTAGCCAAGGGCTCCACACTATTAGGATAGGGCAAGGACTGGTCGGCGCAGTGTCAGGATAATGCGACTGAGTGAAATATCAGGTCATGGTGCCGGTGGCCTGGTTTCCCAGTAGGGCAGCATTAAAAAGTCGCCATGAGTGCGCACTGTCACAAGTCGGTACCCGTCCTGATATGACCTTAGATGTTGCCAAGACATAAAACTCCAACAACCAACCAACCGAATGACCCTCGCATGACGCCCTTTCGCAGATGGTGTGTGCACAGGTCTTCAGAAGATACCGAGTCTGATAACTATAGTTATTATTCTGTTTTAGGTTTAGTTCTAGGTTTAGTTTTAGTCGGTTCCATTATTTTGTACTCACACTGTGTGTACTCACACTGCTAAAGATTGGTTCTGCTGTGGCAGAGTTGTTGTTTCGAGAACTTTAGTTATTATTCAGTTTTAGGTTTAGTTGTAGGTTTAGTTTTAGTCGGTTCCATTATTTTTTACTCACACTGTGTGTACTCACACTGCTAAAGATTGGTTCTGCTGTGGCAGAGTTGTTATTTCGGTATTCTAGTCTTGTGAACAAGCTCTGTGAAAAGTTGCGTGAAACTCAATAAAAGAAACTATATAAAACAATCTTTTTACCTTGAAGTAGTCATTCTTCAGCGATTGGTAGATGGCGTCACAGGTCTCGGGGACAATCTGGCCAATGGTGGTCGCCCTCACACGAAACTGGTAGCTCAGACTCCGGAAGGATTCACCTAAAAACAACGACAAGGACTAAATGTATTTGCTAAAATAAAATATTTGGTTAGATATTTCGGTTTATTTAAATTTGAATTCATTTAAATTTTGTGAAATGGCAGCAGAACAGATACATAATCAGAACGTTGCACCCCCGAAATAATGCTTTGGTAACGTGATACTGACTCAGAGCAACTATATCGTGAATCAGACAAGCAGAAAATAAATGTATAAAAGAAAGTAAAGTCCTTACCAGTTGCCATGAATCGCAGGGTGATGGCCAATCTCTCCGCAGGCGATATCGACGCTCGATATCGGGTGTTTTGGCGCGCGATCCGACCCTCTACCAGGCGCAGCGATTTGTCGAACTGATCCGATGGCATGCGACTGAAGTTGGTGAAGGCCTGTGGCTCGTCCCTGCGTAGACCAGCCATCAGGGCATTGAACGCTCCTAATTCCAATCCAAACATATCCAAACATATCCAAACACATCTAAACACATCCAAACATATCCAAACATATCCAAGCATATCCAAGCATATCCAAACATATTCAAACATATCCCAGCATATCCAAACTTATCCAAACATATCCAAACATATCCAAGCATATCCAAACATATCCAAATTTATTCAAGCATATCCAAACATATCCAAACACATCCAAACGTATCCAAACACATTCAAACATATCCAAACATATCCAAACATATCCAAAGGCATCTAAACATATCCAAACATATCCAAACACATCCAAACACATCTAAACATATCCACACATATCCAAACACATCCAAACACATCCAAACATATCCAAATGTATCCAAACCTATCCAACCATATCCAAACATATCCAAACATATCCAAACATATCCAAATACATCCAAACACATCCAAACACATCCAAACACATCCAAACATATCCAAGTATATCCAAACATATCCAAACATATCCAAACATATCCAAGCATATCCAAACACATCCAAACATATCCAAATATATGCAAACACATCCAAACACATCCAAACATATCCAAACGTTTCCAAACGTATCCAAACATATACAAACATATAAAAACATATCCAAACATATCCCCAAGTAAAAGACTTACCTACATTTGGTTCTATATATCCAACTTAGGTACTGATGCATTAACTAATGCTTAGGGACAGCATATACATAATAATCAGTGAATTTAAGACCCTATCCCTTTGGGAACGTACTTTGAGACAACCATTACACAGGGAGGCCAGTAACCAATTAGGTCAAGCTCATAACCTTATTAGTCTTGCCCTCGTTCTAAAGGGGACCAGGCTACCAGTAGTGAATGATGAGTGATTATTGAAATCACACATAACTAGTTATATCTGGGAATACAATACGAAAGTCACTGAGAACAATATTAAGGTCAGCAATAATTATCTCTAAGGTCACCTCAGGCCATTGTTCCCCCTAAAGGCCCTGTCACACTATGACGTAACAACGTCAACGTAGGGAGAATATGAAAAACGTCGAACTTCTCGGCGTAGTATGCAAATTTGGGCACAAGTTGAACGTGGATGCAGCGTAGTTGACGAGAGCGTAACGTCGGTAAAGCATGGTGATAACATCATTCAACGAGAGAGGACAACGTAATGATGCTCCCGGAACGTTATGAACGTTATTCCATTGCCAGAACTACGTTGCTTTACGTTATGTGACGTTACATACATCATGACACGGTGGCGAAACGCTGAACGTATGTTGGATGTACATTCGGCATATGTTCTCCTGGCGTTCTCCTGACGTTCCCATTACGCCGCGTCCATATTTCCACCGGCCTTAATATGGGTCAACATAGTGGAACGTAGTGGAACGTTGTGAGCAGCGTGTGACTAATGTCCGTTTAACGTCATTGACGTTCACCGAACGTGTACAGAACGTACGGTGAACGTGAACGTAAACCCTTATGTTCGAGTTACGTCGAAAGTTTTGAACAGGTTCAAAACCTTGACACGCGCCGACGTAACATGACGTAACGTGACGTAGCTTGACGTCAGTCTAACGTCATTCTGACGTCATCATAACGTAACCCAACGTACGTCAACATAATGATGAAACGTGAGCATGTCAGACTTACATTGGCTCATTATGTCGTAGTGTGACAGGGGTATAAGAGCTCTCAGGGAATGATTACATACTTTTCCAGTATAACCACTCATGATAACCGCCTTCGTAATTTACTGCTTCTCCAAAGGGTATGAAAAATGAGGCGCACGTGCTCAACTTGAATTTAAAGGGAAAACTAACTTTGAATTTAAAATGAAAACTAACTAAGGCTGTTCACAGACGTCTCCCGTTGTGGGGCATGTATCCATGGAAATGCTCAATATTAACGCCCCTCATCATGTACGCCAGTACAATCCAATGCTGATCTACCTATTTACAATATAATGTAAATGGCTGGAAGACCAGTGGTTCGGTGCTGAAAAAATGTATGTTCTGATGAATATACTGTTTTACCCCAAAAAACAAAAAAATATTACCACTTTGGAAAGCTTGCTCAAATTATTTTGGGTTCCTTCAGCTCAAACTGCTCCAAAATTAACCATTTTTCATTTTAAAAAGAACTCCAGAATAATGGATATTAGGTTATAATGGTCAACCTAATATATTTATCTAAAAGAGGCACACATTCGAAAGACATCTGACTATGCAACTTTAACGATTTATGGCGTTGTTATGGCAATACAGTATAACCTCATTAAACCAAACTTGAAGGGACCCTAGAAATTTGTTTGGATTAACCGATCATTGGTTTAACCGAGCTTTGGCTTTGACTTTGACTTTGAATAAGCGTGTATTGCACATGTAATATACAATGTATGTGGACACTTTGATTATTGTTTTTTTTATGTATATACAGTATAACCCCATTAAACCAAGCCTGGTTAAACCAAATGATCGGTTAATGCAAACTTTTTTTCGGCGGCCCGGCAAAATACTACCATTTATCATATAAAAAAGTCTGTGGGGTCTCAGATGACGTTATAACCACATGAAAGTTTGGTTTAACCATACTGGAGTGGCCTGGGGTCCGACAATTTTGTTTGAATTAACCGATAATTTGGATTAACCGACTTTGGTTTAACTAACTTTTTTATATGATAAATGGTAGTATTTTGCCGGGCCGCCGAAAAAAGTTAGGATGAACCGATCGTTTGGTTTAACCGAGCTTGGTTTAACGGGGTTATACTGTACCACAATCCACAGACATCTCGAAAGCATTCCAGGGCTCGGATGAATTACTCGGAACATATGCGATGTCATTCTCCTGATGCTCTGTGCCACATTACCGACCACACATATGACATTCCGACATCCTTCCAGAAAATATTAATAAACTTAAAGAAATTGAACCATCTGTGGGAAAACCACCACAGACTCATCCGGGAGGTCAGCGGGACCAAGTGGTCCTTAGCCGCTGCCGTATTGGCCACTCGTGGCTTACGCATGCTTTTCTGCTCAAGGGGGAGCCTCCCCCTGAATGTATTAGGTGTCAGTCCCCCTGACACTCAAACACATTTGACTAAGTTGCGTTGATTTTTTGGCCCTGCGCCAACAGTTCTACACTGCAGACAGTATCCATGACCTTTTTACTAAAGTAAAACAGTTAAACATTTTTGCCTTTTTGAGGGCAGCTGGACTGGACTGTACCACCTCATATAGTTTACTAAATAAATTCTATCAATTATTAATAAAACTTTTCTTTTTCTATGGGAATTTGTTTCCCTTGATCACAAATATATGATTGTGAGCTTTCTAATTTAATGAGTGTCTATTGGCACATAATTGATTGTCTGCTTTTACATGTAAAAGCGATGGTTTGAAAAAAAAAAAAATTTCTCACCACGAATATGGCCTATGCTGCTGACACGGCGTAAAGCAACCACCAATCAATCCATCAATCAATCTACATCCTTCCATCCTTGCACGATGTCGGCAATGGCGCCATGCTACCAGAAAAATTGAGAGACTGTTTCACTTTTTTCCCTCATCTTGCACACATAATAACATTGGGGACCAGACGGGATGGCCGAATGAGTTGAGCGTCCGTCTCCCGTTTTGGGAGACGGTGGGGTTCGAAACCTGGTCTAGTCAAACCAATGATTTAAAGATTGATACTTGTCGTTTCCTAGCCAGGTGCTCAACATTATTAGGATAGAGCAAGGACGGGTTGGATCAGTGTCAGGATAATGTGACTGAGTGGGATATCAGGTCATGGTGCTGACGGCTAGTCTCCCAGTGTTGCAGCACTATAAAGTCGCCATGAGTGCGCACTGTCACAAGTCGGTACCCGTCCTGATAACTGATATGACCTTAGATGTTGCCAGGACGTAAAACTCCAACAACCAACCATAACATTGGAAGGCGTCAGTATACCTCTACTATTGTGAGAATGTGTTAATATACACAGAAGGTGATGCGGTTATTTAAAGTTGCATCGTCTGTCCGATGGTTTTAAGTTTTTGTCATTTTCTGAGATAAATATATTAGGTTGATCATTATAATCTACCTTTTTATAGTTTGAAGTAACTTTTATTCTAAGGGGCTAACTTTTGATATATTTGAAGTGCAACCAAGCAAAATTAATTTTGGCAAGCATGCCAAAACTCTGACACCATATGCTTCTGCAGTAACACATTTGAGTAAATTGTCTCAGTATTTGATTTATGCGGTGACAAATGCTTATTCAGGGCATTTAACCGTGTTGACTTACATAATGGGGGCATTAATATTGAGCATTGCCATGGATACATGCCCCACAATGGGAGACGTCTGTGAACAGCCTTAGTTAGTTTTCCCTTTAAATTCAAAGTTAGTTTTCCCTTTAAATTCAAGTTTGGTGCGTTCGCCTCATTTTTCATGCCCTTTGGAGAAACCATGTCGACTTCTGAGAAAAGCCCGATTTGTTAGGGTTTTGTACCACATAGCTTGTGTCTGAGCATGTGTGTGTGGTGTGGTGTGCGTGGCGTATGTGTGTGTGGTGTGGTGTGGTGTGTCGTTGTGTGTGTGTTGTGTGGTGTGTGTGGTGTATGTGTGGTGTGTGGTGTGTGTGGTGTGGTGTGTGTTGTGTGTGGTGTATGTGTGGTATGTGGTGCGTGTGGTGTGTGTGGTGAGTGTGGTGAGTGTGTTGGGTCTGGTATGTGTGGTGTGGTGTACATGGTGTTTGTGGTGTCTGTGGTGTGTGGTATGTGTGGTATGTGTGGTATGTGTGGTGTTTGTGGTGTTTGTGGTGTGTGGTGTGTGGTGTGTGTGGTTTGTGTGGTGTGAGTAATGTGTATGATGTGTGTGGAGTGTGGGGTGTTTTGTGTGTAATATACAGGATATGTGTGGTGTATGGTGTGAGTGGTGTGTGTGGTGTATGTGGGTGCATGGTGTGTGTGGTGTGTTTGGTGTGTGTGGTGTTTGGTGTGTGTAATGTGTATGATGTGTGGGGTGTATGGTGTGAGTGGTGTGTGTAATGTGTATGATGTGTGTGGGGTGTGGGGTGTTTCATGTGTAATATGCAGGATATGTGTCGTGTATGGTGTGAGTGGTGTGTGTGACATGCTTGGGGTGTGTGGTATGTGGTATGTGGGGGTGTTTTGTGGATATAATGTGTGTTTTGTGTGTAATTGGGGTAATGTGCATGATGTGTGGTGTGTATGATGTGTGTTATATGCATGGTGTGTATGATGTTTATGATATGTGTGGTGTGTGTGATGTGTGTGGTATCCATGTGGTGTGTGGTGTGTGTTTGGTGTATGTGTGGTGCGAGGGGATGTACTGTGATTGGTGTGTGTGGTGTGGTGTTATGTTGTGTATGGTGTGTGGTATGTATGGTGAGGGTAGTATGTATGGTGTGCATGGTATGTGTGGTGAATGTGGTGTGTGTGTGGTGTGGTATGTCTGTTTTGTATGGTATGTGGTATGTATAGTGTGTGTGGTATGCATGTGGTATGTGTGGTGTGCATGGTATGTGTGGTGTGTGGTGCATGTGTTGTGTGGTGTGTGTGGTGTGTGTGTTGTGTGTGGTGTTGTATGTATGTTGTGTATGGTGTGTGGTATGTATGGTGGGCATGGTATGTATGTGGTATGTGTGGTGTGCATGACATGAATGGTGTTTTGGGCATGTGGTGTGTGTGGTGTGCTATGTCTGTTGTGTAGTGTGGTATGTATGGTGTGCATGGTATGCATGTGGTATGAGTGGTGTGCATGGTATGCGTGGTGTGTGGTGCATGTGGTGTGTGGTGCGTGGTGAATGTGGTGTGTGGTGTGTGGTGTGTGGTGTGTGGTGTGTGGTGTGTATTGTGTGTGGTGTGTGTGCTGTGTGTGGTGTGGTATATATGTTGTGCAAGGTGTGTGGTATGTATGGTGTGTGTGGTATGCATGTGGTATGTGTGGTGTGCATGGTATGCATGGTGTGTAGTGCATGTGGTGTGTGTGGTGTGGTTTGTCTGTTGTGTATGGTGTGTGGTATGTATGCTGTGCATGGTATGAATGTGGTATGAGTGCTGCACATGGTATGCATAGTGTGTGGTGCATGTGGTGTGTGTGGTCTGGTATGTTTGTTGTGTATGGTGTGTGGTATGTATGATGGGCGTGGTATGGATGTGGTATGTGTGCTCTGCATGGTATACATGGTGTGTGGTGCATGTGGTGTGTGGTGTGTGCGATGTGTGCGGTGTGTGTGGTGTGTGTGGTGTGTGTGGTGTGTATGGTGTGTGCGGTGTGTGTGGTGTGTGTGGTGTGTGTGGTGTGTGTGGTGTGTGTGGTGTGTGGTGTGTGGTGTGTGGTGTGTGTGGTGTGCGTGGTGTGTGGTGTTTTGTATGGTGTGTGGTATGCATGGTGTGCATGATATGCATGTGGTATGTGTGATGTGTATGGCATGCGTGGTGTGTGGTGCATGTGGTGTGTTTGTGGTGTGTGGTGTGTGTGGTGTGTGTGGTGTGGTGGTGGTGTTTGTGGTGTTTGTGGTGTGTGTGGTGTGTGTGGTGTGTGTGGTGTGTATGGTGTGTGTGGTGTGTGTGGTGTGTGGTGTGTGTGGTGTGTGTGGTGTGTGTGGTGTGTGTGGTGTGTGGTGCATGTGGTGTGTGTGGTGTGTGTGGGGTGTGTGGGGTGTGTGGGGTGTGTGGTGTGGTATGTCTGTTTTGTATGGTGTGTGGTATGCATGGTCTATGTGGTATGCATGTGTGGTGTGTGTGGTGTGTGTGGGGTGTGTGTTGTGTGTGGTGTTGTATGTCTGTTTTGTATGGTGGGTGGTATGCATGGTGTGTGTGGTATGCATGTGGTGTGTGTGGGTGTGTGGTGTGTGTGGTGTGTGGTGTGTGTGGTGTGTGTGGTGTGTGTGGGGTGTGCGGTGTGTGTGTGGTGTGTGGTGTGTGTGGTGTGTGTGGTTTGTGGTGTGTGTGGTTTGTGGTGTGTGTGGTGTGTGTGGTGTGTGTGGTGTGTGTGATGTGTGTGGTGTGTGTGGTGTGTGGTGTGTGGTGTGGTAGGTCTGTTTTGTATGGTGTGTGGTATGCATGGTGTGTGTGGTATGCATGTGGTGCGTGTGTGAACAGGGATGGTGGGGTACTTCCGTGCTAGATTTGACAGGTGCAGACTAAACTGCTAAAAGATGTCTTTCAGACAGAACTAAACGCTCTTCTTCACCTGTCAGACTGACAAACTCGGGGAGTCAGGGTTGACGCCTTCCGAACAAAAGAAGGAACGTGCCCTAAACCAGAAAGACAGCCTGGCAAAGCAGCATATCGCACCATTCTAATCATGTGACTGGCTTAGCGGTGTTTGATCCTTCCAGGTACCAGGCATGTATTAGGCTGGCCAGTACTGTACTACACAACCAGTTCCCAGTACTGTACTACACAACCAGTCTATAGTGGTCAGTACTCTACTACACAACCAGTCCACAGTGGCCAGTACTGTACTACACAACCAATCCCCAGTACTGTAGTAGACAACCAGTGTCCAGTACTGTACTACACAACCAGTGGCCAGTACTGTACTACACAACCAGTGGCCAGTACTGTTCTACACAATCAGTGGCGAGTACTGTACTACACAACCAGTGGCCAGTACTGTACTACACAACCAGTGGCCAGTACTGTTCTACACAATCAGTGGCCAGTACTGTACTACACAACCAGTGGCCAGTGCTGTACTACACAACCAGTCTCATTTGGGTTGAACGAAGCAAACACCAGCTACATGCACCAACTTCAGCTCTGTACTCAGTTCATTCCGTGAGGATTCTTGAGGATTTTTATTTCTGCGAAGTATCATTGCTAAGTAGCATTCCACATTCTAAGCTTTCAGTGAGATAACCATACAACTACCCTACCATGCACTGATTCCCCACGCGCCCCTAGTCCCCCCCCCCCCCACACACACAAGTGATGCAGTTGAAAATAGTACAGAGACAGCAGAGTAATAGAGAATGAAGTGATTAGACTAGTTAAGAGAATAGATCTAGGAAAGTCATCAGGAATACAGAACCTACATGCCAGAATAATTAAAGATGCTATGCTAGCCATACCAAATGTTATATGTGACTTAATCAATAATTCATTTGAGATGGGTATTTTTCCCACAGCCTGGAAGCATGCTACAGTGGCACCAATACACAAGGGTGGAGACAAAGGGGACATGGGCAACTACCACCCCATATCACTCCTACCTCTGCAAGGCAAGCTGATAAAGAAATTAATGTACAAGACCATCATGAAACATCTAGATAGTGAGAAAATACTAAATGACAAACAGGGAGGGTTCAGAAAGGGATTCTCCACAACAGAAACTGTATCCAATTTAACAAATGACATACTGAGAGGTATGAATGAAGGTGAACAGACAACTGCCACATTCATAGATTTTAGCAAGGCATTCGATAGAGTGAATCTCATACTGATAAAAAAAGCTAGAAAGAGTAGGAATATGAGGAAGAACACTAGACTGGATAAGGAATTACATCAGTGAGAGAAGTCAGAGAACAAAAGTAAATGGCAAACCATCAGAAAGTATACAGGTAACCTGTGGAGTCCTTCAAGGTTCAGTATTTGGCCCAATCCTCTTCATCATTTACATCAATGATCTGGAGAAGTCCTTAGAGGGAATCAAATTCCAACTATATACTGATGACACCATGATATACACAACAAGCAATAGCAGAAAAGAGAACAGAGATAAGCTAAATGAGAAACTAGTAGCTTTAGATAACTGGTGTAACTCCAACAAGATTTCCATAAACCACAAGAAGTCGAAGGTCCTAGTGTTTGGCAGGGGGGAAATCGACTATGGCAATGAGGAGCCAATAATGTTGGGAGGAAAAGTTCTTGATTATCAGACCAACTACAGATATATAGGGATTAATCTTGATAGGAAACTAAACTACAATGAAAACATAAAAGATGTTATCAAGAAGGCAAACCACAAAATCGGGATATTAGCGAATACCAGAAAATACCTAACTACAAATATGGCTATTATAATCTATAAAGGTATGATACTACCATACTTCGACTATGGTGATGTAATATATATTGGGGGTAACAAAAATATGTTGGATAAACTACAAAGACTACAAAATAGAGCAAGATATGTCGGAAGGTGGAACATAGACATCCAACTGATGATCTCCATAGGAAAGCAAGAGTCTACACACTAAATGACAGGAGAAAAGCACATCTCAAAATAGCAGCATTCAGGGAGACAAGGAAGCTTTGGAGGGTGCAGGTAACAAACAAGGCAACAAGAGGTAGTGATGGCCCCAGACTGATAATAAACAGAGCCAAAATCAGATCATATGAGCGGAGTACCGAGTACATGAAGGCAAGGGAATGGAATACACTGGGAGTAGAAGAAGGAAGTACAGGGACAATAGAAACATATAAAACATTAATCAAAAGAGAGCTAAATGCACTGCTAGACTAATGGCAACAACAAATAAAATGAATTAAAAAAGAAAAAGAAAGATAGATAAATAAATAAATATAAAATACATTGATAATTCAAGCAAAGTTTTAGAGGGTATATATGCGAGGTATGATGGTATAGATGCTAGGTATGATACATACAAAAGGTAAACTTTAAACTTAAAATCAAAACCTAATGACGACTAACACAGGAAGGTGAAAACATTCAGAGAAATTAACTATTGGTAACCAAACAATAATCAGATTGTAGAACGAACAAACTCACAGAGGTTTGGGGTATGTGGGAGAATGCTTACAAACAGAGAAAGAATGCATGCAGTAGTTAGCTACACAACAACTGAAAGTGATAAAAAGAAGGGGAGTCACAAGACTATTACTATCTAGTGGTGAAAACAAGTAATTAGACTTAACCGTTATGGGCAGCATAAATACACCCATCACACAAAAAAACAAAAAAAACCCACTCAACCACTAATACTGCACCGAAACCTGTCAGTGATCGCGGTGGCCGAATCGGTAGAGCGCCAGCTTCCCGACGCATTTCCGCGTCCATGTCAAGACTACCTATTCCCGCCTACACTCACAGGAACTAGGAGTACCTCAAGGCAGCATACTGGCCGTGACCCTTTTCGGGGTCAAGGTCAATGGTATTGCTGCTGCTGTAAAGCAGGGGGTCTCCTGTAGTCTTTTCGTGGACGACTTTGTTTTATATTACAGCGGTGCTAACATGAATGTCATAGAGAGACAGCTACAACCAAGCATAAATGGGATCCATCGATGGTCAGTTCTGAACGGTTTCAAATTGTCCAAGACCAAAACAGTCTGCATGCACTTCTGCCTGCTGCGTAGAATACATGCGGAACCGGAGCTGACCCTGGATGGGGATCCCATTAAAGTCGTTGAGAAAACCAAATTTCTGGGCCTCATTCTCGACGCAAAACTGTCTTTTGTGCCACATATAAAGTACCTGAAAACAAGATGCCTGAAAGCGCTGGATATTCTGAGGGTGCTGTCCAGCTCAGAGTGGGGAGCGGACAGAGATGTTCTGCTCTCCGTGTACAGAACCTTGGTTTGTTCACGAGTGGATTACGGCAGCATAGTATATGGTTCCGCAAGGAAATCATATATTGGGCTGCTAGACACGATCCACCACCAGGGACTGCGCCTGGCCCTTGGGGCCTTCCGCACCTCACCAGTTCAGAGCCTTTATGTCGAAGCCAATGAACCATCACTTAATAACAGGAGAATCAAACTGGCCATGCAATATGTAGTCAAGATAAAAACTAATGCATTGAATCCTGCACACAATTGTCTATTCGAGCAACATGACGAATCCAGGTATGAAGCCAGGCCAAATTACATCCGGCCACTGAGGCTCCGAATGAAACCTCATTTGGAGGCCTTAGGCGTGGATTTGGACGTGTTGGAGGATGCCAAAGTCCCAGAACATCCCCCGTGGTCGTTGAGAAAGCCATCGGTTATCCTCCGACTCACGGAACTGAGGAAATCTGGGACACATCCACTCGAGTACAAAGGACTGCATGCAGAGATTCAAGGCCAGTTTGCAGACCACCTCTCCATATACACTGATGGTTCGAAAGACCAAAGCCGAGTAGCTGCTGCGGCAGTCTGCCAAAGGGAAAAATTTGGTGTACGTTTGCCCGATCAGAGCACGATTTTCACTGCAGAGGCCCGAGCACTCCTTCTCGCTTTGGAGTGTATCGAGGTATCCAACCACACTAACTATGTTATATACAGTGATTCCTTCTCTTGCCTCCTGGCTGTTGCTGGACTGAAAACGAATCACCCTATTCTAGCAACGGTCATTTATAAAATGAACCAACTGACAACAGATGGGTATGATATCCACCTGTGCTGGGTGCCTGGCCATGCTGGCATACAAGGAAACGAACGAGCTGATCGGGCTGCGAAGAAGGCCCTGAACTGTGATCTTGAACCATGTCTGATCCCTCACTCTGATCTGAAACCAATAATAGCCACCCACATAAAATCCAAATGGCAACATGAGTGGGATGAAAACATCAATAAACTTAAAGAAATTGAACCATCTGTGGGAAAGCCACCACAGACTCATGCGGGAGGTCGGCGGGACCAAGTGGTCCTTAGTCGCTGCCGTGTTGGCCACTCGTGGCTTACACATGCTTTTCTGCTCAAGGGGGAACCTCCCCCTGAATGTATTGGGTGTCAGTCCCCACTGACACTCAAACACATTTTACTAAGTTGCGTTGATTTTTTGGCCCTGCGCCAACGGTTCTACACTGCAGGCAGTATGCATGACCTTTTTACTAAGGTAAAACAGGAAAACATTTTAGCCTTTTTGAGGGCAGCTGGACTGTACCACCTTATATAGTTTACTAAATGGATTCTATTAATTATTAATGAAACTTTTCTTTTTCTATGGGAATTTGTTTCCCTTGACCACAGATATATGATTGTGAGCTTTCTAATTTAATTAGTGTCTATTGGCACATAATTGATTGTCTGCTTTTACATGTAAAAGCGATGGTTTGAACAAAAAACAAACATTTCTCGCCATGAATATGGCCTATGCTGCCGACACGGCGTAAAGCAACCACCAATCAATCAATCAATCAAGCTTCCCGTGCGCAAGCTCTGGAGTTCGAATCCCAGTTGAGTCAAATCAATGATTTACAAAATTGATACTTGTCGCTACCTAGCCTGGCGCTTGGCATTACTAGGATGTGGTGATGGTCAGCTCAGTATCAGGATAATGTGACTGAGGAGGAAATCGGGTCATGGTGATGGCGCCCTGTTCTCTCAGTGGGGCAGCACTATAAAGTTGCCATGGATGCACACTGTAACAAGTCGGTACCCATCCTGATGTGACCTTAGATGTTACTAGGATGTAAAACAACAACAACAACCAACAACCGAAACCTGTCTGTTTCCTCCAAATGCCCCCCCCCCCCCTCCCCCACCAGGAACTTAAATCACAACCACCAATGCACCTGCTTTAGCTGACCTGCTATCCAGATAATAGCCCTTCGTGATATGACCTCAAATGTTGCCAGGAAGTAAACCTCCAATAAGCAACCAATCCCGATTACTCCGCTACATAATAACCAGTCTAGAATGTGTAAGCAAATTAAAATTGTAGATGAAAGAAATTAGGGCAGAATCATACAATATAATATCTCCAACACATTGCCGAATTCAAATACACCATCCCAGTACAGACATTTATTATCACCACCAAAAGAGTTGAGTAAAGGCCATGTCACATTACGACGCATCTCACAAGCGCGCGGCCAACGTGTAAAATCACTTTTTTACGTCGAGAAGCATTGAACTTTTCGGCATGGGGGGCAAAGTTGGATGTACACATACCATATACATAGCATATGGCCAACGTATGACCAACGTATGGCTAATGTGCTTCTGGGCGAAAAACGCTTGAATTACGCTCACGGTACGTTCACAGAAAGCCGGTGAACGATATATACGTTATTCGATCACCAGAACTACGCTTCATATGTTACATATGTCAAGACATGCTGGAGAAACGCTATACATACGCTAGACGTACGTTATCCACACATTGTCAGTATGTGGACTGTATGTTCCCACTGCCTTTAATGTAGGTCAACGTAGTGCAATGTAGTGAACAACGTTTGTCTAACATACGTCTAACGTACATCGACATATGTCTAACATATACATAACGTACGGTCGATGTAAAATCCACACATTGTTAAACGTTGTTGTACGTCGAAAGTTTTGTGCATGTGCAAAACTTTGTCGACCCCCTGACGCGCGATGCCATATCTCAATGAACGTCGACGTACATTGACATATACCACTGAGTGCCTAACACACGTGTAACACATAATGACGTATCCCGACACATCCTGACGTAGCGCCAAAAATCACATACATCGGCATATGTTGATGCGAGTCATAATGTGACAGCCCCTTAAGTAACTGTCTTATGCATGGTTGGTGATGAATGCTGCATTCTTACGAAATATTTCCCTACCCCCAAAGACCCCAAAAAACCTGCCGCCAACTGGATGGTGGTACCAGAGTCAGCTGTATGCCTGGCTCTCACGTCACTCTCCAGCCACAAGCTGTATGCCTGGCTCTCACGTCACTCTTCAGCCACAAGCTGTATGCCTGGCTCTGACGTCACTGTCCAACCACAAGCTATATGCCTGACTCTGCTGTTGCTCTCCAGCCACAAGCTGCATGCCAGCCTCTCATGTCACTCTCCAGCCACAAGCTGTATGCCTGACTCTCACGTCACTCTCCAGCCACAAGCTGTATGCCTGACTCCCATATCACTCTCCAGCCACAAGCTGTATGCCTGACTATCACATCACTCTCCAGCCACAAGCTGCATGCCTGACTCTCATATCACTTTCCAGCCACAAGCTGTATGCCTGACTCTCACATCACTCTCCAGCCACAAGCTGTATGCCTGACTCCCATGTCACTCTCCAGCCACAAGCTGTATGCCTGACTCTCCCGTCACTCTCCAGCCACAAGGTGCATGCCTGACTCTCATGTCACTCTCCATCCACAAGCTGAATGCCTGACTCTCATGTCACTCTCCAGCCACAAGCTGCATGCCTGACCTTCCCATCACTCTCCAGCCACAAGCTGCCCACATCACCCTCTAGGAACTTACAAGCCACAAGCTGTATGCCTGACCCTCCCATCACTCTCCAGCCACAATCTGTACCCTTGACTCTCCCATTACTCTCCAGCCACAAGCTGTATGCCTGACCCTCGTAGCACTCTCCAGCCACAAGCTGTATGCCTGACCCTCCCATCACTCTCCAGTCACAAGCTGTATGCCTAACCCTCCCATCACTTTACGTGTGCCTAACCCTCCCGTCACTCTCCAGCCACAACCTGTACACCTCACCCTCCCATCACTCTCCAGCCACAACCTGTACACCTCACCCTCCCATCATTCTTCAGCCATAACCTGTACACCTCACCCTTCAGTCACTCTCCAGCTATAACCTGTACACCTCACCCTCCCGTCACTCTCCAGCCAAAACCTGTACACCTCAACCTCCCGTCACTCTCCAGCCACAACCTATACACCTCACCCTCCCGTCACTCTCCAGCCACAACCTGTACACCTCACCCTTCCATCATTCTCCAGCTATAACCTGTACACCTCACCCTCCCGTCACTCTCCAGCCACAACCTGTACACCTCACCCTCCCGTCACTCTCCAGCCACAACCTATACACCTCACCCTCCCGTCACTCTCCAGCCACAACCTGTACACCTCACCCTCCCATCACTATCCAGCTATAACCTGTACACCTCACCCTCCCGTCACTCTCCAGTCACAACCTATACACCTCACCCTCCCGTCACTCTCCAGCCACAACCTGTACACCTCACCCTCCCATCACTATCCAGCTATAACCTGTACACCTCACACTCCCATCACTCTCCAGCCACAACCTATACACCTCACCCTCCCATCACTATCCAGTCACAACTACCTATACACATCACCTTCTCGTCACTATCCAGCCACATGATTTACCAATGGGAAGTTAAAGTTGCATAGTCCGACGGCTTTGAGTTTCTGTCATCTTCTGAGATAAATACATTAAATTTAATTATAAGCTACGTTACTTTAGCTTGAAGTAGCTTTTAGTTTAAATGGCTAACTTTGAAGATATTTGAAGTGATAACATGCCAAATTAATTTTGGCAAGCACGCCAAAAGTCTGACACCATAGGGTTATGCAGTAATAGGTTCTATTAAATTGCCTCAGTATGCCCTTCTATGTGACAACAAATGCTTAATAACTGTACCAATATCTAAGATAAATATGTAGAATCAAATCTAGGTAAGTATTTTGGTTTTGAAAAATTTGATGCTTCATCGGACTATGCAACTTTAAGTTATTTAAAGATGCCTGAGGACATCTTGGCTGACATCCGGTGCATTTAACATGGCGGCGGCTATGACTGCAGGGGGGCTGCATTGTGTGTGTGCAGCAGGCATTGAGTAGAGTCAGGGCAGACAACACATAAAAAAGGGCGCGAAAATAGCTGCGTCCGGTGTCAGCGTCTTATTTCCCACAAGTCTCATTTCCCAAATATCGCTTCTGCGCATGCGCGGATTCGAGTGACGAATGCAGACTGCAGATTGTCAGAGTCTCATTTCCAACAAGTCTCATTTCCCAGTGTTTCGTAGCGTTTTTATGACTTTAAACCCAAGAATACTGGAGGAAACATGTACAACAATATTCTCTACGAGTTTGAGAATATTGGTGAATATATTAAAGGCGAAAAACCGATTCGGTTGCCGGTACGGTAGAGTTGACATCGCCGTGTTTACTTCTGGTCGGTTGCTCGACCTGATTATCGCTACTTGTTTTTTAGCGGTTATTCTTATGAGTTTAAACGCAAGAATACAGAAGAATACGTATTGCTTGTGGAGAACAATATTCTATGACTTTTAGAATTTTTACGCATATATTAAAGAATTTATTGGAGTTAAACAGGAGGATACATATTTCTTGTGGAGAACCAGACTGGCTCATTTTTGACGCATGCGCAGACGACGCTGTTGGATTCTGACGCATGCGCAGAAGCGATATTTGGGAAATGAGATTTGTGGGAAATGAGACACTGACACCGGGCCGCGTTTCACAGCTGCCGAGCAGACGACAGCCCGGGAGTTTGTCCACAAATAAATCCTACATACTACACGACCTGACCAACATGTTTCTTTGTGGGTTTTTTTTGTGGTTAAAATTTTTTTTTTTTTTTTTACATAACTAGTTCGTTGTGGTTGCGGGTGGTTTAAAAACAAAATTCTAAAACCAGCCAATGAAACCGCACACAATTTTATTTTGTTGTTATCATTGATTAGATTAGATTAGAGCGTTTGAACTGTAGGCGTTGCCCCACTGGGAGATGGGACCACCAGCACCATGACCCGATTTCCCACTCAGTCACATTATCCATATATTGAGATAACCAGACCTTGCCCTATCCTATAGTAATGTTGCGCGCCAGGCTTTGTACTGACACACATCAATTTAGTAAATCAGTGGTTTGACTTTGCTGGGTTTTGAACTCCCGATCAAATGACATAAAACATCATTTCATACCGTTTCCTTTTCACTACGCAAAAGGTAAAGGCTGAACTAGGAACATGGACCATGCGGGATGGCTGAATGAGTTGAGCATCCGTCTCCTGTTTTGGGAGATCAGGGGATCCCAGCCCATGGGTTTCTGGGTTCGGACTCTGGTTGAGTCAAACCAATGACTTAAAAAATTATACTTGTCATTTCCTAACCAGGCGCTCAGCATTATTAGGATAGGGCAAGGTCTGGTTGACTCAGTGTCAGGATAATGTGACTGATTGGGATATCAGGTCATGGTGCTGGTGGCCTGGTCTCCCAGTTGGGCACCACTATAAAGTCGCCATGAGGGCACACTGTTACAAGTCGGTACCCATCCTGATATGACTTTAGGTGTTGCTAGGATGTAAGACAACAACAAACAAACTACGAACGTGTACTTTCTAGTTCTAGACTTCTACACTTTAAAGTTGCATAGTCCGATGGTTTTGAATTTCTGAATTTTTATGAGATAAATATATTAGATCGATCACTAGTATCTACTTTACATTAGTTCAAAGTTACTTTTTTTTTAAATGGTAAACATTTGAGATATTTTGAATGAAAACATGGAAAATTAGTTTTGGCAAGCTTGCCAAAACTCTGACACCAGAGAATTCTGCAGAAACAGGTTCTGTTAAATTGACTCAGTATTGCCTTCTATGCAGAAACAAATGCTTAATAAGTGCATCAGTATCTAAGTTAGATATGTAAAATCAAATCTAGATAATTGGTTTGGTTTTGAAAATTTGATATTTCATCGGACTATGCAGCTTTAAGTAAAAAGGTATATCTGCATGGTCCGATGAAAGTTACCGGACGCGGTGGCCGAATCGGTAGCGCGCAGGTTTCCCATGCGGAAGGTCAGGAGTTCAAATCCCAGTTGAGTCAAACCGATGGCTTACAAAATTAATACTTGTCACTTGCTAGCCTGGCACCCGGCATTAATAGGATAGGACAAGGACTGGCTAGCTCAATGTCAGGACAATGTAACTGAGTGGGATGTCGGGTCATGCTGCTGGCGGCCTGATTTCCCAGTGGGGCAGCACTATGAAGTTGCCATCAGTACACACTGTCACAAGTCGGTACCCATCCTGATATGACCTTAGATGTTGACAGGACATAAAACTCCAACAATCAGCCAACCCAGCGATGAAAGCGCCAAATTATCAAAACCAAAACACTCATCTAGATTTGATTCGACATATCCAACTTCGATACCGGTGCACTTATGAGGCATTTGTTGATGCATACAAGGATATACTATTACTAAGTCAATTTTTGTTGAAACTGTTGCTGCTGAAGGCCTGTAGTGTCAAAATGATTCCATGGACAACAACATTAATTTGGCATGTTTTCATTTAAAATATTTCCAAAGTTAGCCATTTATAATAAAAGTTACTTCAAACTAAAGTGAAGTAGGTAATAACGATCAACTTCATATATTTATCTTTGTTTGTTTGTTTAATGAACCCTGAGCACAAAAGTAGACATCGGCTATTGGGGGCCATATATTTATCTTTGTTTGTTTAATGAACCCCCAGCACAAAAGTATACATCGGCTATTGGGGGCCATATATTTATCTTTGTTTGTTTAACGAACCCCCAGCACAAAAGTAGACATCGGCTATTGGGGGCCATATATTTATCTTTGTTTGTTTAATGAACCCCCAGCACAAAAGTAGACATCGGCTATTGGGGGCTATATATTTATCTTTGTTTGTTTAACGAACCACCAGCACAAAAGTGGATATCGGCTATTGGGGGCCATATATTTATCTAAGCTAAATAGCGGAAACTCAAAAGCATCGGATATCTTCAGTTTAATTTTATGTTTGTGTTTTTGTCTATGCCTGTGTTCATACTTAAGTTACATGTATGGTCAGGCTCTAGTTGCACTTTATACGACGTTCTTATAGTTGTAGATGACTAGTTACGGGATTTATTGACTTATTGGGATTTTATGTCCTGGCAACATCTAGGGTCATAGCTACCAGGACGGGTACCGACTTGTGATAGCGCACACTGATGGCGACTTCATAGTGCTGCCTGACTGGGTTACCGTGCGGCCAGAAACATGACACGATATCTCACTCAGTCAGATTATCCTACCACTGAGTTAGCCCGTCCTTGCTCTATCCTAGTGATGCACATCGCTAGGATAGGCAGCAACAAACTGGAACTTGATAAATGTTGAGCACTACATTCACTGTTGCCCATGTACTGGTGATGTTGCCCCATGTACTGGTGATGTTGCCCCATGTACTGGTGATGTTGCCCCATGTATTGGTGATGTTGCCCTATGTACTGGTTATGTTGTCCCATGTATGGGTGATGTTGCCCCATGTACTGGTGATGTTTCCCTATGTACTGGTGATGCTACCCCATGTACTGGTGATGTTGCTTCAGGTACTACTGATGATGTTGCCCATGTTTGAGCTATGTTTCCCCATGTACTGGTGATGTTGCTCTATGTACTGGTGATGGTGCCCCATGTAGGAGTGATGCTGTGCTATGTACTGGTGATGTTGCCCCACATACTGGTAATGTTGCCCCATGTACTGGTGATGTTTCCCCATGTACTGGTGATGTTTCCCCATGAAATGGTGACGTTGCCCCATGAAATGGTGACGTTGCCCAATATACTGGTGATGTTGCCTCATGTACTGGTGATGTTGCCCCATGTACTGGTTATGTTGCATCATGTACTGGTGATGTTGCCTCATGTGCTGGTGATGTTGCCCCATGTACTGGTAATGTTGCATCATGTACTGGTGATGTTACCCTGTGCACTGGTGATGTTGCCCCATGTACTGGTTATGTTGCAACATGTACTGGTGATGTTTCCCTGTGCACTGGTGATGTTGCGCTATGTACTGGTGCCCAGTCAGATTGATGCAATGTCCTGTGCTCGTTGCATCATCACATCCTTTCAGCCTCAGGTAAACAACTATGCGTGGTATGTTGTGACCCAGTGGAGCGTGACGCTGTGTCCAACCAGACGAGTGTTCTACCTGACGAGTTGCCAAGACTCCGCCCACTAGCTCTTACATCATCCACACCCTCTGCACTCACCCGCCTTAAGTCGCCTCAACTAGTTCGCCTCATCTAAGTTGACTCAGATCACACGTGTGAATGGTCCGCTAAGGCAAATTAGGGCTGAGTCGACTCAACTAGTTTGCGTAAGCCCCGTTCACACAGGGCCTTAAGTCACCTCAACTAGTTCGCCTCATCTAAGTCGACTCAGATGGCACGTGTGAATGGTCCGCTGAGGCAAATTAGGGCTGAGTCGACTCTACTAGTTTGTGTAAGCCCCGTTCACACAGGGGCCTTAAGTCGCCTCAACTAGTTCGCCTCATCTATGTTGACTCAGATCACACGTGTGAATGGACCGCTGAGGCAAATTAGGGCTGAGTCGACTCAACTAGTTTGCGTAAGCCCCGTTCACACAGGGGCCTTAAGTCGCCTCAACTAGTTCGCCTCATCTAAGTCGACTCAGATGGCACGTGTGAATGGTCCGCTGAGGCAAATTAGGGCTGAGTCGACTCTACTAGTTTGCGTAAGCCCCGTTCACACAGGGCCTTAAGTCGCCTCAACTAGTTCGCCTCATCTAAGTCGACTCAGATCGCGCTGGTGAACGCTCCGCTGAGGCAAATTAGGGCTGAGTCGACTCAACCAGTTTGCATAAGCCCCATTCACACAGGGGCCTTAAGTCACCTCAACTAGTTTGCCTCATCTAACTTGGTTTAACGTTGTATGTGTGAAGACGGCTAGACAACACTAGCTGATTACAGAAGTACCAGTCTTCAGTGACTGTGTTGATTGACTAATCCCAGCCATCATGTGCGGACAATTTTACAACATACATCCTTGTCTCATCCTACGACTGCAAGACATCTGCTGTGTCAGGACAACTTTGGTCTGGATGCAGAGATTTGTTCCTTAAAGAAAGATTCAACTGTACTACTCATTGATGCATCAAGCTATTTTCACTACTCTGCAAAACTGATTAATGGACCATCCTATCATAACTGAGTGCCAATTACTTTGATAACAAGGTCCCAGAAAGGCAATTTGTCACTTGGCTTTTAAAATGAGCACCACAAGCTTGGAAGAGGGAACACGATCATCACAGAAAAAAACACCACGGACTACAAAAAGGAAAACACACACTCAGGTGAATGACTGGCACGTCGAGATCTCCCACCTTTTTACCGGCTGCACAGCCCTCTGTCGGGAGACACCTACACCACCATCACCGGGGCCGCGTTCAGGCTCCGTCTCGGAGGCGCCTCGGAGGCGCCCGTGACGTCAGGCTAGTCTGAACAACAACAGCCAGTTGGTCGCCTCGAAAATGGCTGCCCCCATAGGAGGCGGCCATTTGCATCGAAATGCTGCGCTCTGATTGGATGAAACCACTGCATGCGGCGGCCATTTTCGAGGCGCTGTTTGTCTCCAACCTGAAAAGGGAGGCGTCTCCGAGACGTCTCCGAGACGCACCCTGAACGGAAATAGGCCAAAAAGCATCGCCGAGACGTCGCCGAGGCGCCTCCGAGACGGACCCTGAACGCGGCCCTGTTGTCTGCCGCCGAAACAGCGGTATCCAAGCAGAGAGTAGTACTGTGGGCAGACAACACCCGGTGTCGTATTCTCAGCGCCCGGTCATTCTCAGCGGCCTGTCGTGGCTTCTGCGCATGCGCGGATTTTCGAACGTTGCCGCGAGCACTGCTATTTGTTTTGTTTACACTCGGCGATTCGACGCTGATCGAGCTGCTACGTTAATATCGCTTGGAATTTAAGGTTAATTTAATTAAATTTCATTATTTGAGTATGTAATTCTGTTAAATATGATCGCATTCAATAGATTTCGGCGTAATCGGTCCCTAACACTGCCGGGCACCAGCTGAGCTTGTAGCCGGCGATGCCTCGGGTCTTTTGACCACGACGGGCCGCTGAGAATGACCGGGCGCTGAAAATACGACACCGGGTTCAAACCCTGGCAGAGTCAATCCAATGAACTACACACATTTATACCTGTCGCTACCTAGCCTGGTGCTCAACATTACTAGGATATGCCAATGGGCAGTGCAGTGAGGAAGACATACTGTCCGTGATTTGAAATTTCCCTTGCTGAATCAACTAAAGTACAAGAATTTAAAAAAAAAAGAATAAAATAAAAATAAAAATTTAAGCTAACCTTGAAGCAGATGAGAATCAGTGCACATTTTACTAGTGTTTTCTCACGGTCGGTGTCGGGTGACAGATGTAGCAGTTTGAAGTCCAATGTGACAGCTCGGTGTCAAATGTGACAGCATGGTGTTAGGGGTGGCTGTTTGAAGTCCAATGTGACAGCTCGGTGTCAAATGTGACAGCATGGTGTTAGGGGTGGCTGTTTGAAGTCCAATGTGACAGCTCGGTGTCAAATGTGACAGCATGGTGTTAGGGGTGGCTGTTTGAAGTCCAATGTGACAGCTCGGTGTCAAATGTGACAGCATGATTTTAGAGGTGGCTGTTTGAAGTCCAATGTGACAGATCGGTGTCAAATGTGACAGCATGGTGTTAGGGGTGGCTGTTTGAAGTCCATTGTGACAGCTCGGTGTCAAGTATGGCAGCATGGTGTCAGATGTGGCAGTTTGAAGTCCAATATGACAGTTCGGTGTCAAATGTGACAGCATGGTGTTAGGGGTGTCTGTTTGAAGTCCAATGTGACAGCTCGGTGTCAAATGTGACAGCATGGTGTAAGGGGTGGCTGTTTGAAGTCAATTGTGACAGTTCGGTGTCAAATGTGACAAATATTCCGATATTCGGCATAGGGGGGAAGTTTAAACTTAATGTCATATGTGACATTTTGATGTCAGATGTGTCAGATCGGATGTAACCTTCATTAATATCTGAATTAGCCCGGGCACGTGCACGTGATTTGGGATCTTATATCCCCGCAACATCTCGCAGGATACACACTAGTGATGGCTTTATAGTGTTGCCCCACTGCAACACCACGTCGACGGCAATTTAATATAATATCCCACTTGGAACTATGGACATCTTTGTACCTAATGATAACACCTTTATCCCATAGCTTTAAAGAGCTGGGTCATTAGATGACTTTAAAGAACTAGGTATTTAAATGCCGTTAAATAACTTTTTTTGGAGCATGCTCAGCCGAACTTGGCTTAATCTTTAACGACTGACACTTCTTCAGTTCGAGCCATGTGTTCACATTGACAAAAATGTCGAGTCACAATTAGAGCGATTTTATGCAGACTTTTTAACTTTTCCCTATCTTTCTTCAGCAAAATAAATCTCATTTCAATGATGGCTACGTGCTGCCAAGTTACGCTTTATTCAGAGTCAACGCTTTGGTCTCTGTCAACCTTATTCAGGTCTTGCATTGAGGAGCATGGTTCGATACAGTATATCTGAATGACTGTGAGAAATTGGTCGAACTGGAAATGATTAACTCAGCATGACTTGCGCCCAAACCAGACGGGGTGGCATAATGAGTTGAGTGTCCGTCTCCTGTTTTGCGAGACGGGGGATCCGAACCCATGGATTCATGGGTTCGAACCCTGGTCGAGTCAAACCAATGACTTAAAAATTGATACTTGTCGCTTCCTAGTCAGGCGCTCGGCATTATTAGGATAGGGCAAGGACTGGTTGGCTCAGTGTAAGGATAATGTAACTGAGTGGAATATCAGGTCATGGTGCTGGTGACCTGGTCTCCCAGTGGGGCAGTGCTATAAAGATGCCATGAGTGCACACTGTCACAAGTCGGTACCCATCCTGATATGACATTAGATGTTGCTAGGACATAAAACAACAACAAACAAACAAACTTTTGCACAAAGTAGGCGAGCATTGAGAAATTGTCTGAAGAAGCGAATGACTTTATGTTTGTCAGGTATTTTAACTGTATGTACACTCATACAGTGAAACCTCGGTTTTCGAACTTAATTTGTTCCTAATTGTTGTTCGTAAACCGATTTGTTTCTAAACCGAAACCCAATAAGAAACAATGCAAAATGGATTCCTGACTCCCAAAAGAACAATCTAATAGGCCTGTCACACTACGACGTAACAAGCTAACGTGAGCCGAGGTAGGTGAATTTTGGTCATTACGTTGAGGTATGGCGGGTGACGTCATGCTTACATTAGGCAGATGCTGAGTTACGTCGAGATACGTCAGATTACGTTGAGTTATGGCAGTGTGCGTCAAGGTTTTGGACATGTCGAAAACTTTCAATGTTACGCCAACATTAGGCATGCGATAGAGCTGTGTCGGCTACGTTAGATCAACATTGCCTTACATCAGAGTGACGCACAGGCGGGAGGAATGTGCGGCCCACGCTAAGACAACGTGGGTTTAACGTATCTCAACATAGGTCAAACTTGTCTGTGACGCGTGCCTAACGTAGCTCAGGCATTTCGCAAACGTGTCCTGACGTAGTTGACGTCATTTACGAACATCTAGCTTGTGCGTAACATCTGTGATGTCCTTCAAACGTTGTCGAACGTGTTGTGAACGTGGAGTGAACGTGTTGCCTTCAAGTATATAAAGAGCTACGATGTCCTCATGCTGGTCACGCTGGGCTCACGTCAGCCCGACGCTATTCTCTCAATGGGGTGACGTCGACTCACGTTGGGGAAAATGGTAGAGTCGGACGTGGCAATGTTGGGGCTGGCGTGATCACGCCAGCCCGCCACTAATCCGTCAGTAATGTCACGCTAGGCTGGCGTCACACGGGCTGCAGTTTCGCTAGCCTCACGTTGACCACAATTAATAATTCCTTTGTCCTCACTCGTTGAACCACGTTATCACTACACTATACCGACGTTACACTCACGTCAACTACGTGGGATTAACGTCCAACTTGGCCCCATATTTGCATATTATGCCGAGAATTTATGTTGGGAGTAGCAGCTCACTGTTTAGTATGCTCCTGGAAAAAAGAACTTATACTATAGAGGAATTCCACTACCAGCTCGCCTTCTCATGACAGTCGAAATAATGTTGTGGGTACTAGCTTACTGTACAAGCTCTCCTGTAAAGTACTTATCAGCTGTTATAGAGGATTTCCACCACAACCCACGTTCTGATGAGTAGAAGTAATGTTGTCGGTAGCAGCTCACTGTACACGCTCTGTGGAAAATGATTTATAAACGATTTCAACCACCGAACCATCAGAGAACAGTGGAACCAATGATGTGTGTAACTGCTCACTGTGCAGCATCCTTCGTGGCAAAGATCTATTACCTAACACCATTCGAGTAGTTTGCATGGCGTCTCGTTTCTGTTTACTCCAAGCTTGATTTCACATGTGAATTGTCACTTCCTTAAAGTTCTTCTTTTTTTTTTTTAAATTGTGTTTAGGAGGACCTCGGTCCGTCAGCCGATCTGCTGTTTATTGATGTAGTGTGAGTGTATTCTGGGTCTGGGCTGCTTTCTTCACCAGGTCCCAGTTAGTCCTCTCTCTCATTTTTGTTTGCTCTGGTCTCTCCGGGTAAGTTTCCATATGTAAATGGGTCAACTACTGTATTATAGGAAGGTTCCATACAAATATTTGTATAAATACCTTAGGTTACTCATAGATGAAAGATTCCCCCCTGTGCACAGTACAGGGGTGAATGACAACATAGTCTAAATACGGGCGAAAATTGCTTTAGTATGGAACAGGAAGTGGAATTCCTGGTTCCAGTATCAAATGGCTACTCATATCAGCACAGAGTTGGTGAAATAGGAGAGATTGCAAAAAGACAAGATGGCGAGCACAGAATGCTGTCGATTTCACTTTTAAGGTCCATTAAACTACATGTTTTATTATATTTTTCAACTAAAAAATAGCGGGTAAATAATTATGAAGATTTATATGAAGAATATATTTTACTTCTTAAATTAAGAATTAATTGTGTTGATTTAATTTATCCAACCGTTCGCTACCTTTTCACTTGTTTTAACGGGTTGTTTTTCACCCCTACTGCAAGTAGAGGGTGAATCTGTTATCTATGTTACTCATTATTACTTGGAGGATCGGGACGTAGCTCAGGTGGTAGTGTGTCCACCTGTGAAGGTGTGGGTCGTCCTATCGATCCTGCCTAGTGGAGCCATTTGTAGTTTGGGCTATTTCCCGTCTCAACAGGTGGTCCACAACTGGTTCATCAAAGGCTGTGGTATGTGCTGTCCTGTCTGTGGGAAAGTGTATATAAAAGCCCCGTTGCTGCTTATCGGAAAGAGTAGCCTATGTGGCGGCAGCAGGTTTCCTCCAAAGAAATATGTCAGAATGACAATATATTTGACGTCCAATAGCCAATGATAAAAATCAATGTGGTCCAGAGGAGTCGTTAAATAAAAATGCTTTACTTTTTACATTATTAATATTACTCAGTGTCACGCTCTCACGTGAGTTAATCGTGAGGGGATTACCTGCTAGTGAGAAAACCAAATGCTCCCAGGCTGCTCGACCAACTGGCAACTACCCACCATAGGCGCTAACGGGTTAAGTCAATGAATAATATTTACATAATATTTTGTATTGTGTTCCACATAAACATTTGCTATTTCATACAGCCAACCCGATTGTCTAAAACAGAAACGAACCTAAGGTTGATTGACCAGAAGACTAGTCCCTTGGCGCTGAAAAAAAAGAAGTTATTTACTGAATAATACATGTTTTTATAACGAGAAAAAACACCCACCTAAATGCTCTCCCACAAGTATTGTTTGCGCCCTGGTTTATCAACGTAGTTTCCAACAGCTAAAATCTAAATGTGACTAATTATTACTTTTGATCAAAGTTGCATAGTCAAATGGAAGCATTTTCTTTTCTAAAGCAAAACGCGCATTCAGATTTTGATCAATAGTGAACTTATATTACTAAACATTTGTTGCAGCATAAAAGGGAATACTAAGTCAATTTAATAGAACTTACCATCACTACCAGAATTTTAAAGTCCATCCTAAATTTACTTTGGAGTCTCTTCACTTTGAATATTTCCAAATTTCCAAATTAATAATAAAAGTTACTTCAAAGTAAGCTAAAGGGCGCATTCCTTACACATGGTATGCGGTATGCGAATGCGAATGCCGCAAAAAATCGAAAAGCATCTAAGTCAATGGGGGTGATTCCTTACACGCGGTATGCGGCATGCGGCATGCGGCATGCGGCATGCGGCATGCGAATACTGAATCGGTCCATGTAGCGATCGGTGTGGCATGCGAATGCAAATGCCCATAGACAACAGTGTTAGAGAAACCTGACACTATGTGTGTGTGTGGGTGTGGGTGTGGGTGTGGGTGAAAGGACCCAAACCATTTGTATACCGCATGCCGCATGCCGCATACCGCATGCCGCATACCGCGTGTAAGGAATCCTAGCTTTAGCTCGGTCATAAGAATCAGCCTAGTATATTTATCTAAAGGAATGGCAGATGCTTAAAAACATCAGACAATGTAACTTTAAATGGTTTACTCACAAAGCAAACAATTCCATTAGAACAACTGGGGCTTCCATTGTTCGCTATAGCCATCTGCAGTTTATATTTTACATGGTACTCTACAATCCAATTTAATGCAATCAAACCGAAGCAGCTGAGCCATGACACGCCAGATATCAATGGCTTGGCTGGTTGGTTCTTGGAGTTTTATGTCCTGGCTACATCTAAGGTCAATCAAAATGGGTACCGACTTGTGACAGTGTGCACTCATGGTGATGTTGTAGTGCTGCCCCACTGGGATACCAGGCCACTGGCAACATGACCTGATATCCTGCTCAGTCACATTATCCTGACACTGAGCTAACCAGTCCTTGTGATATATGCGTAATAGACGTACAGGTGTGTGGTTAATATATGTGAACGAGATGCAGAGGTTAAGTCAAAGAGGTATGCAAATGAGATGACGTCATGGAAAGTTGCCGGCGGGTCAAGCGTGCCCTAGGCCATGAATAAACCATTCAGTATCCAGAACTCGAAGTGTTCAGACATCGTACTTTCACAGTCCTTGCCCTGTCCTATTAATGCCGAGCGCCAGGCTAGGAAGTGACAAGTATCAATTTCATAAGTCATTGGTTTGACTTCACTGGGAACCAAACTAATGATCTCCCGTGCGCGAGGCCTGCCCTCTACCGTTTTGGCCACTGCATCCGGTTTGAAATGATGACTTGCAACATGGGAAGCGAGCACTCAACTCATTTGGCCATCCCGTTTGACCATTTATTATTCATGAAACATTGAATACATTTGCTCAGCGGATGTGTAGCATTAATCCCAAGGCTGGTGTCAACTGAATGACAGTGTCACACAAAGGTAACAACCCAACCGGGTACGATGGCCTAATTGATAGAGGGCAGGTCTCGCATGCATTCAGTTCCCAGTCGAGTCAAACCAATGACTTATAGAATTGATACTTGTCGCTTCCTAGCCTGGTCCTCGGCATTAATAGGAGAGGGCAAGGGCTGGTTAGCTCAGTATCAGGATAATGTGACTGAGTGGGATATTGCATCATGGTACTGGTGGCCAGATTTCCCAGTGGGGCAGCACTATAATCTCACCATGAGTGTGCACTGTCACAAATCGGTACCCATCCTGATATACCCTTAGATGTTGCCAAAACTCCAACAACCAACTAACCAACCGCAAAGGGAACATTGTGCCGAAAGAAGGATTTGGAGCCATACTTCTTGCCATTCGTGGTTTACTGTCCTACTCCAAACCATTAGACTACCTCGGCTCTCTGATGCATTCACCCTATTCATGCCAGCCTGTTCACATGACTCCTTGTCTGAGCCTGAGTAAAAGGTCAGTGTAGACAACAACAGACTACAAATTCCTCCTGGAATTGAACATCTTATAAATTGTTTACATCGCTAAGTCATTTAATGTTTATGCTTACACACATACAGGCAATGCACTTATATGTGATGTATAATGTATTATGCGAGTATAAAAATACGAAGGGAATTTTCCATTCTATATTATATTATTATATTATTTGATTACCTACACTTTTACCGACCCAAGGGATTTTTAACCTCCCACACCACATAGACATGGCATGAGAGCAACTGGCCTTTGATGACACTGTAAGTTATACACAGCGGTGGAAATCCAAATTAGCAGAGATGGGGGCATGGGGAATCGAACCACTGACCTTCAGATTAGGAGTGTGACCTAGAAAAAAGTCAGATACTCTAACCACTCCGCCACAGAGAACACCACTTGAAATCATCCCATCTGTCAGGAAATCACGACAGACTCATGCAGCGGGTTGTTGGGACCAAGTAATCCTTAGCCGCTGCCTCAGTGGCCACTCATGGCTTGCAAACTCTGTTCTGCTCAAGGGGGAACCTCCCACAGAATGTATTTGGTGTCAGTACCCCCTAACAGTGACACTTAAACACATTTGATTAAACTATGTTGATTTTATGGCCTTGCACCAACAATTTTACAACAGTGGTATGCAGGATCATTTTACCTATGTAAACGAGAAGAAATTTTAGCCTTCTTAATGACTGTTGGACTATAACCACCTGATATAGCTTATTAAACAAATTTTTATTAATTTAGAAACAGGCAAGGAAGCACATAGACGGGTAGGTCTGTATATGGTGATTTCACCAGGGAGCCTGGCTAGAAGTGTAGGTGCTCTAGGCACAATATTTCCTATTTTCATCACCCTCACAAACAATAACACTGAATTTTACCTAAGATTTTGTTTTCTTGGCAACAACTGTCATCTTGGTGAACTTTTAACCAAAGTTAACCCCCGCAATGATGTGGAAAGTATTGATTGCAACTACCAGGAGTAGGTAAGGATAGTCGGACAGTCAGAGGAAATCAGGGACAGTGAGGGGCAATCGCGGAAAGTTGGTCACAGTCAGGGACAGTCAGAGGCAGTGTGGGGCAATCGGACAATCAGGGGAAGTTAGGGACAATCAGGGGCGGTTAGGGACAATCAGGGGCAGTCAGGGGCAGTTAGGGACAGTCAGGGGCAGTTAGGGACAACCAGGGGCAGTCAGGGGCAGTTAGGGACAGTTAGGGACAATCAGGGGCAGTTAGGGAGAGTCAGGTGCAGTTAGGGACAATCAGGGGAAGTTAGGGACATTAAATGGCAGTTAGGGGAAGTCAGAAAAAGCCAGGGGCAGTCAGGGGCAGTTAGGGACAATCAGGGGCAGTTAGGGACAGTCAGGAGCAGTTAGGGACAATAAAGGGCAGTAAGTTGAAGTCAGAAACATCAAGGGGCAGTCAGGGGCAGTTAGGGACAATCAGGGGCAGTTAGGGACAATGAAGGGCAGCTAGGGAAAGTCAGAAACAGCCAGGGGCAGTCAGGGACAGTCAGGAGTAGTCGGACAGTCAGTAGTAGTAGGGACAACAGTCAGGGGCAGCCGGGAAAGTCAGGGGCAGTTGGGGACAGTCAGAGTCAATCAGGGGCAGTCACGGGCAGTCAGGGACAGTCAGGGGTAGTCGGACACTTAGGGACAGTAAGGGCAGTCAGAGCCTATGTTACGTACATCATTTCGCATTGTGGTAACTCGCCACCACTGAGCAGACTATGTCACCAATGCGCATGTCCCTGCTGTTCCAGGTTGGGAAATTGGTATGCCTGCTGACAGAAATGTTCCGACATGGGCATGTGCTGCGGCTAGTCGACTAACCTCGGTCCTGGTCCCACGGGCTAACCTGGAAGGACAAAGTGACGAATAAGGAAATACTCGAACGGATGGGGCTGCCCTCTATGGAAGATCTTCTGATCAAAAAGAATCTCCGGTGGACTGGATACCTCATGAGGATGTCATCAGACAGGCTACCAAAGCAGATCCTCTATTCTCAACTGTCTTTTGGCTACAGAAAGAGAGGGCGCCCCCGTCTCCGGTTCAAAGATACCATCAAGAGAAACCTGAAGCTGAGAGACATTAAGACCGACTCATGGACACAACTCTCACAGCAGAGAGCTAAATGGAGAGCGGCAGTCAAGTAATGAAAGCAGTCTTTGTCGCATTGCGACCGACAGCATGATGATGATGATGATGGTCCCACGGTGTGCATAGCAACACATACAAAGGTCTCATAATCTGTCCCAATTCAAAGCCAGTCCCATAGAAGTGTAGTAACCTTTATTTAAAGTTGCATGGTCTGATGGTTTAGAGTTTCTGTCATTTTCTGAGATAAATACATGAGATTGATCGCTATAGACTACCTTACTTTAGTTTGAAGTAACTTTTATTTTAGATGGTTAACTTTGGAGATATTTGAAGTACAACCATGCAAAATTAATTTTGGCAAGCACGCCAAAACTCTGACACCATAGGCATCTGCAGTAACAGGTTTTCTTAAATGGCACCTGTATTCCCTTCACTGTGATGACAAATGTTTAATAAATGCATCAGTATCTAAGTTAGATATGTATAATAAAATCTAGATAATTGTTTTGGCTTTGAAAATTCGATATTTTCATCGGACTATGCAACTTTAAAGTTGCATAGTCTGATGGTTTTGAGTTTCTGTCATTATTTTCTGAGATAAATCTCTTAGGTTAATTGTTATGATCTACCTCACTTTAATTTGAAGTATCTTTAAAAAAAAAAATCTTAAATGGCTAACTTTTGAGATATTTGAAGTGCAAACATGCACAATTAATTTCGGCAAGCATGCCAAAACTCTGACACGATATGCTACAGCAGTAACAGGTTCTATTAAATTGCCTGAGTTCTCCCTTCTATGTAGATAAAGGATTCACCTGGTACTTGCAGTACACGGATGAAGACCAGCCCTATATAAAAACGGTCGAAAAGAGGGTTAATAAAATGAGAGCCTAATTTCACAATCTAAGAAGCAACATTTATTCTTTGTAGATGTCTTCATATTTCCCTGCTACCTTTGAGTTGAAAAATATAATAAAATATCTAGTTTAATAAGATATAAAAGTGAAATCGATGGCATTCTATGGCCGCCATCTTGTTTTTTTGCATTCTCTCCCATTTCACCAACTCTGTGCCAATATAAGTATCCATTTGATACTGGAGGCAGGCATTCTACTTCCTGTTCCATACTAAAGCTATTTTCGACCGTATTTACACTACGTTGTCATTCACCCGTGTACTACAAGTACCGGGTGAATCTTTTATCTACCTTCTATGTAGCGACAAATGTTTAATAAGTGTACCAGCATCTAAGTTACATATGAAGAACTCTTTTCCAAAATGCGATAAGCTCTGATCCAAAAAATGCGCTTGCAATGACAATACGAAGCTCGTTACTTGTGCTTTGGAACATATGATTATATATATGAAGAGCTCTTTTCCAAAGCACGACCTGCGAGCTTGGCATTGGCATTGCAAGCTCGTTTTTTTGATCGGCGGTTATCACGTTTAGGAAAAGACCTCTTCATATGTAGAATAAAATCTAGATAATCGTTTTGGTTTTGAAAATTTGATTTTTCATCGGACCATGCAACTTTAAATGATAGAACACGCAACTTATGTTTAGCTTTTTTGTTTAAACCCAGAAACAAAACAAAAACAACTCCAAAACCCAGAGGAAATGTTTCGATAACCTTGGCACTTTGTGGCTGCCCTTCATTGAATGCCTTCTCAGTTTGTCTCTAACTGCAACAACACCGCCCCCCCCCCCCTAAACACCCCCCACCCCGCCTCCACACACCTCTCACATGGCCAACCACGCACCGACCCAACCAGGGCATGTCCAGAAACGGGCACTGCGACAACGTTTGTGGGGGAAGTGGGGTGGAGGGTGGTGGAGGGGGAGGGGGGGGGGTGAGGTGGAGGGGGGGGAGGTGGAGGGGGGAGGTAGAGGGGGAGGTGGAGGGGGTGGAGGTGGAGGCGGAGGGGGAGGGGGAGGGGGTGAGGTGGAGGTGGATGGGGAGGGGGAGGGGGAGGGGGAGGTGGAGGGTGGTGGAGGGGGAGGGGGTAGTGGTAGGGGGAGGGGGAGGTGGAGGTGGAGGGGGAGGGGGGAGGGGTAGGGGGAAGGGGGGAGCTGGAGGGGGGGGGAGGGGGAGGGGGATGGGGATGGGGAGGTGGAGGTGGAGGGGGAGGGGGAGGGGGGGGGGTGAGTGTGGAGGTGGGGAGGGGGATAGGAGGGTGGGAGGGGGAGGGGGAGGGGAGGGGGAGGGGGAGGGGGAGGGGAGGTGGAGGTGGAGGGTGAGGTGGAGGGGGGTGAGGTGGCGTGGAGGGAGGTGAGGTGGATGGTGGTGGGGTGAGGTGGAGGGTGAGGTGGAGGGGGTGGAGGGGGAGGGGGAGGGGGGAGTGGTTGGGGGTGGGGGTGGTGAGGGGGAGGGGGAGGGGAGGATATCAGAAGCCAGCTCTGTGAAAACAAGGACTAACTAAAAATAAATCCCAACTAAAACACTCCAACAAAGCACATCTGCTTAGTTACTTAAAGTGGCATATTCCGATGGTTTTCAATTTCTGTATTTTTTTTCTGAGATAAATATATTAGATTGATCACTAGTATCTACTTTACATTAGTTCAACATTACTTTTATTTTAAATGGTAAACCGTTTAGATATTTGGAGTGCAAACATGGAAAATTAGTTTTGGCAAGCTTGCCAAAACCCTGACAGCATAGACTTCTGCAGTAACAGGTTCTGTTAAATTGACTCAGTATTGCCTTCTACACAGAAACAAATGCTTAATAAGTGCATCAGTATCTAAGTTAGATATGTAAAATCAAATCTAGATAATTGGTTTGGTTTTGAAAATTTGACATTTCATCGGACTATGCGGCTTTAACCCACTATCCCACCCGAGTGGCTGGCACCTTTATATATATATATAAATATACGGTATATATATACAGTATAACCCCGGCAAAATACTACCATTTATCATATAAAAAAGTTGGTTAAACCAAAGCCGGTTAATCCAAATTATCGGTGAATCCAAACAAATGTGTCGGACCCCAGGCCACTCCAGTATGGTTAAACCAAACTTTCATGTGGTTATGAGGTCATCTGAGACCCCACCAACTTTGTTATATGATAAATGGTAGTATTTTGCGGGGTCGCCAACAAAATTTGGATTAGCCGATCGTTTGGTTTAACAGAGCTTGGTTTAATGGGTTTATACTGTATATACATAAAAAACAATAATCAAAGTGTCCACATACATTGTATATTACATGTGCAATATACGCTTACTCATTGTCAAAGTCAAAGCCAAAGCTTGGATAAACCAATGATCGGTTAACCCAAACAAAATTTCTAGGGTCCCTTCAAGTTTGGTTTAATGGGGTTATACTGTATATATTGTGGTATGCAGGTATTGCAGGTATAGCAATACCTCAGGGAGCTTGACGCCCCTGCCCTGCAATGTTGTAAACCTCTGCCTTGTGGTACAGGTTCTTGACAGAACCGAAGGCTAATGGCCGGTGCACACCTACCGTATACGATTCGCGCACTAAAACTGACTGGCGGACGCGACTCGTCACGACCCGTTTCGCGACTAAAAACTGACGACAGGGTGTACACATCTAGCGACTGGGCCGCGCACATCTACCGTCACGATTCGCGACTGCGATGTGCGCACCTGGTGTCTTTATCACAAACTACATTAGCATCAGCGCCTCCTACCGGTTCTTGAACAATTTGAGAGCCTCAACGCAAGACGGCGCCACGTCTGTGGCCGACTGGTGTCAGTGGCGCCAACTATCGGTAGCGGTTGTTTAGCAGACATGCAAGATGGCGCCCCGTTCAAAACAACAAAAAAGAAATATTGCAGTGGCACTAGCAGTACTTGCCATTCGTCAAGTCCGACGTGGTAGGGTTGCTCGGCAATTGTGGGTGCGTCCACACATCGCGCAGCGTTTGCAACATGGCGCTTTCCACACGCTAGTGGCTGGCCTACGGCAGAATACTCGGTTCAGGGCGTCCATCTCAGCTGCGGAGAGGCTCGCCATCACGCTACGATTCCTGGCCACAGGTTAGCATTTGTTAATTTGGTTTATTATTGTCTGACATAGTCGGTATGTGCATAGCATAGCATAGCATAGCCATATAGATGAATCGCTCCAAAATTTGTCCTACGAGGCGTGGTGACGTTACCAAAATCATTTGCATGTTTCTAGGGGAATCGTTCAAGAGCATTAGCTACCAGTTCCGTGTTGGCGCCACCACCATCGGCAAGATCGTCCCCGAAACCTGCGACGCGATCTACGAGGCGCTGAAGGAGGAATACTTCAAGGTAACTGTGTTTGTGATAAGTTTTTTTTATTGGGTTACACACGAAATTGTGTAACAATGATCATTTTCAATGTTATATTCAATGCGATTCACAACTTAAAACGTAAATTTACTAATTTCCCTTCACTGCAATTGAATCGTGGAACAATTAGAAGTGACTACAAATTATATAAGTAAAGTAAAAAGAAACTTTAAACTTTAAACTTAGTTATATTCAACAAATGCAATTCGATACTTAGATCATTTTCTGTAAAATGTTGCTAATGTCCAAACCCGCCAGGTATCAGGTTCAACTTACAACTTATATCCGTCAATTTCACTGTGACTAACAACTTAAAACTAGTAGAAGCGACTACAACTGATATCCGTCAATTTCACTGTGACTAACAACTTAAAACTGGTAGAAGCGACTACAACGGAAAATACCCAGTCTCATTGTAAATTCTTTTTCGATACCATTAAGGAGGACAATCGCTGTAGTCCTCAGTACCCAACAATTTCATATACGAAAAGGATGAACTGGCCCTAGGGGCGTCTGTCGCTGTGCCGGTGGATTGCGCAATGTCTTCCTGTTGAGTTTTACTCGTCAACTCCAACATTTTCATGGTGCCTCGGAAGCACGCTTGTTCGATATCATTTTGGACAATCATTAAGATGCGAGGGTCAGTGATTTTCCGCAACTTCATTCCGATATGCATAGTGAAGACCGAGATGGCATCGTCCCGCTCTCCGGTATTTTCCTGTAAGTTGTGCAGAACGAGCTCCATCAAGTTGTTCTCTCGCGTTTCCATTTCCCCTCGCTTTCTTTTGTTTTTGCCTACCACCGGTTCGTGGCTGGTCTTTGGGGTGGTCGTTGGGGTGGTCGGCATGTTCCACTGCCCTTCGTCCTCGTCGTCTGCGATTACACTCTGTGATTCCATCTCCGCGCCGTGGTCCGTCGCATCGTCCACGACCGCCTGCGTGGCCGTAAAAAAGAACAAAATTATTCGTTTGGCAACAGTAACAATTTATAATGTTACAACAAATACTGTGGATCTTATTGTGTATATGTTTTGTTTTTTGCAGACCCCGTCAACTCCGGAGCAGTGGAGGAAGGTAGCCGATGTATTCCAAACACGCTGGAACTTCCCCAACTGCTTGGGAGCGTTGGACGGCAAACACATACACATCAAGCCACCTCCAGGCTCAGGCTCCACGTTCTATAATTATAAGAACACATTCAGTATTGTTCTGATGGCTTTGGTCGATGCGGACTACAGGTTCCTGTACGTTGACGTGGGGTGTAATGGACGTGTGAGTGACGGGGGGGTTTTCAACGGTTGCACCCTACAGCAACAACTGGAAAATCACGCGGAATCGTTCCCACCCCCTACACCTGCTCCCGGAGACGATCGGGCCGCTCGCGCACTTCATCGTAGCCGACGATGCCTTTCCCCTCAAGGAATATATCATGAAACCCTTCAGCCACAGAGACTTGAGGGTGGATCGGAGGGTATTCAACTACCGACTGTCGCGCGCCCGACGCGTAGTGGAGAATGCCTTCGGCATCTTGGCTAATAGGTTCCGGGTTTTCCTGACAAACATCGCCCTTGCCCCTGAGAAAGTAGAAAGCCTTGTGATGGCGAGCTGTGCGCTACACAACTACCTGAGGGAAAAGGTAGGCAGTACTGCTAATGTGGACTCTGAGGACCCGACAACCCACGACGTCACTCCCGGCAGCTGGAGAGGCGACAGAGTCCTCAGCCAGGCCACACTACCTTCAGGGACAAATTCAACGCAGCGGGCGAAGACGCAACGCGACTACCTGGTGACACGTAAACCCGGCCGATCGGTCTGTAGCGGCCATAGGCAACTCAATACTAATAAAGCTGGTTATTTCTATTACGAATTGTTACGAATTGTTAATGTTGTATTTTTAGGTAAGCTTACCTCGTCATTGTCTTGGCTGGAGCTTGTGCCGGGGAGTGGGTTGTTACTGACACTCTGCCGTTTCTGGACGTGGGGAGTCAGGAACGACAGAGACGACTGAATCCAGCTCTGGCGTGTCGTGAGCCGCTTCCCCTCTGATCCAGACGCAGGGAGTTTGCGCATTCTCGTGAACTGCGTTCGGAGGTTAGTCATCCTCTTCTGGATTGAGGAGGCTGTTATAAAAGATCAAAGCACAGCGTATGATATATAGTAGATATCGATCGAACAGAATTATCAACATAGGTGGGAGTGTTAACGCGGCAACTGTGAGCTAGTGAAAGTAATACAAAATCTTCTAATATCTAGTTTAATGCGCTTGCAAATTGAAAGAGACGCCGTTTTGCGTCCGCCATCTTGTCGGGTAACATTCTACCGGTAGTCACAGTTCTCGCCTAATTTCTGGGACAAAGTATCCCGATTACGATTACGATTACGATTACGTATCCGGTTTAAGTCCCGATTAACTCCCCCGATGAAGTCGTCCCGATTACGTATCCCCATTAAGTCCCGATTAACTACCCCGATGAAACAACATGTAAAGAACCTGTAGGTAGCTAGCGTAGTATGGATCTCTACGGCCAACGCCGCATCTCGTGCCTATGTCAACAAACATAACAGTGAATAGTATCGCAAAACCCGACCTACCTGACTGTCCCACCTCTGTAGTGATCTCTGCCAACGCAGACATCCTCTTCACCCGATTGGAGTAGTCGGCACACGTAATGTCAAATAAACACGGCCGTTCTCTCCACATTTCTACCATTGCCAGCTCATCCTCGGCGGACCAGTCGGCCATTTTTTTCATTTGTGTACGGACAAGGTCACATGAGCTTTTTCCGGGCCTGTGATTGGTTGATCGTTAAAACCACAACGCGACAGCTCGACGGCTAGCACACATACACCGTATACGATACGACTGACCGCTCACACCTAGCGTTTCTCGAACGGCCCGATTCATTTTTCGAATGTCCCGCGATTCGAGTCGTAAGCCCTAAAACTGAGTTTTATGCGCCAATCGCATGCGTCTAGTGTGCTAGGGGGTCGCACACCTAACGACTAAAACCCAGTTTTATGCGTGAAACGGGCAGTTTTAAGTCGTATACGGTAGGTGTGCACCGGCCATTAGGGAGCAAACCCTAAGCAGAAAACCATGTCACTGTGGCAGCATTAAGGACGTTGATGTATGGAACTCCCAACATCTCCCGACCAGCCACTGCAGGGACAAATAGTTTTGCGCCTGTCTTGACATGTTCTTGCCGGTGTGAAACCTCTATTTGCTCCCCGAGAGAGTGCTGCTCGTAACTTGCAAAAGCCAGCAGCACTTCAACACTTTTGCAGGTAGCTTTCATGAAATGTACAACCGCACAAAGGAGAGCGGCAGTCAGGTAATGAAAACAGTCTTTGTCGCATCGTGACCGACAGTATGATGATGATGATGACTGTATATATATATATATATATATATATATATATATATATATATATATATATATATATATGTATATATATATACAGTATAACCCTATATATATATATTTATTTTCTGATATTTTCCTATATTTTAGATTTTCTTTTCTTTACATGACGACCACAAAGGAATACAATGGCAAAAGTAACCACCAATCACACCGTATGTGTGCAGTGCAACAACTTAACAATTGCAATGTCAGTATTGAAACATAGCCTGGTGAGAATCTCTTTTTTTTAAAGAGAAGGAGAAAAGAAGGAGAGTGGGAGAAAAAGAAAACTGGAGAGAAAGAGAGACAAAAAAGTCTGCGACTGTTGTCTTTAAACAAAATTTATGTAAGGATATCTGGAAAGTGTCTTTAGATAGAAAAAGATCCCCCTCCCCTCATACGCACACTCCCGTTTCTTTCCCACAGTCTGCAGTTTCTTCTCTCCCCTCTCCTATCCCCCCTCTCCCTTCTGCTCCCCCTCTTCTACTACCTCTTCTCCCTTCTGCTCTCCCCCTCTCCCCCTCTCCTACTCCTTCCCCTCCCTTCTGCTCTCCCTCTCATAGTACAAGAAGGGGGAGAACAGCAGGGAGAGGAAGGAGTATGAGTCATACTCTCTCCTCTCCTTGTTCTTCTCCTCTCATACTCCTACCGCTCCCTTCTGTTCTCCACCTCTCTTACTCCATCCTCACCCTTCTGCTCCCCCCTTTCCTACTCCCTCTTCTCTCATATGTTCTGTTCTCATATTCTCTCCTTTCCCTTCTGTTCTCCCCCTCTCCTACTCTCTCTACTCTTCATATTGCTCCCTCTCTCATACTTTTTCCTCTCCTTGCTGTTCTCCCTTTCTTATAGTTATACACCTTCCCCTCCCTTCTGTTCTCCCCCTCTCCTACTTTCTCCTCTTCCTTCCTTCTCCTCCTCTCATATTCTCTCATCTCCCTTCCCTTCTCCCCCC
>CM059199.1:55171191-55225062 GCA_030323885.1 Branchipolynoe longqiensis
CGCCAATCCAAAAATGTAGCTTAAATAAAAAGGTTTATACCTGAAAATAATTGTTTAATTCGCACTAATTCCACTTTTCATATGATCATATGGCTATGGAGCAATGAAGAAAAAAGTAGGAATATAAAAAAATATACTTTTTGTAGATCATATGAGGACCAGTACTGACTTGTGACAGTGCACAATCACTGTGACTTCATAGTGCTGCCCCACTGAGGAATCAGGCCGTGAGCACCATGACCTGATATCCCACTCAGTCACATTATCTTGACACTGAGCGAACCAGTCCTTGCAATTTCCTAATAATACCGAGCACCTGGCTAGGAAGCGACAAGTACAAACCTTTAAGTCATTGGTTTTACTCGACCAGGGTTCGAACCCATGGGTTCGAATCCCACGATCTACCAAAACGGGAGACGGACACTGAACTCATTCGGCCATCCCGTCTGGTCGATAGGCTGAATTTTCTACGTGCCCGAGGCCCAAGTCAGCCAATTGAAAGTGAAATCTGCTACTGCAGATCATAAAAATATTGACCTGCCCTTTCGGGTAGGTCACCGAGTAAACTAGAAGCCCCGGGCAACCTGGCAGTCTTTATTGTCCTACCCTGTAAAATTAGCTCAGTAGCTAATTTGACCCAGTGGGAGAATGGGTCACACTGCTAGTGGCGTGATCTCTCAGTGAGGCAGCACTATAAAGTCACCATGATAGCATAGCCACAAGAGCACGGTTCTAGTAACGAGACCCTGCCTGTACTTCCTTATGCTAGGTACACACCTACCGTTTTTCCGCACCCACCTACCGTATACGATCTAAAACTGCCCAAAAGTCATGAGGTGTGCACTCCCCTAGCACACCTACCGATTGCGATTCACGACTAAAGACTCATTTTTAGGGCTAAAACCGTAGGTGTGTACCTAGCATACGATTGCGATTTGCGATTCGAAAAATGAATCGGCCCGTTTTCAGTTTTAAGCGGGTCAGGTCGAGTCGCAAGTTTTAGTGCGCGAATCCTATACGGTAGGTGTGTACTTGGCATTAGTGGAAAGATTTATTGCAAAACGAATGGACGGACATGTTGATGGTGGTGCATAGTCGTTGTCAGACTTTATTGTCCTGTATTGAATAACTCTTTTTTAATAATTATTTTGCAACAGTTGGAAATTAATACAACATTCCACCTGCGGCTGTGTGCCACCCTATGTGGGTGATATTCCTGTCCAGAAACCAGAGGGTTGAATTGCTACATGACTCATATATGAACATAGTGTAGTGAGGTGCCTTCACCTCTCCCCAGGTGAAATGCTACATAAAGAGGTAGGTGTGGGGTGGTTTGTTTTTTTCTTGAAGATTTATACTGCATATTATGGATAAGCCTGAATAGACTTGTTTTCAGCATTAGACAGTTTGTCGATAGAAAGCCCGAGCCTACACTTTTACCGACACAAGGGATTTTTAACCTCCCACACCACATAGACATGGTATGAGAGCAACTGGCCTTTGATGATGCTGTAGGTTATCCACAGCGGTGGAAATCAAAATTGGCAGAGGTGGGGGCATGGGGAATCGAACGACCAACCTTCAGATTAGGAGTCTGACCTGGAAAAAAGTCAGACACTCTAACCACTCCGCCGGTTGATTGCATCAGGGAGATTAGATAGACTGTTATTTAGAACATTAGCATAAAATGGCAGAATTTTGAGTTCAAATCCAACTGTAGGCACAATGTTTTGCGTTTGCAAAAGCATCACCCATGCCATTGGAGCCGTGACCAGTATACTGTACAAGGTGTACAGTGTGTACTGTTGAACCTGAACCATGCCTGCGTGTGTATTTTAAGTGTGTTACCTGTATAGGCATATTTGTAATTGTAAGTATGAGACTTACAATTCCAACGGGATGAGTGTAGTGAGTTGTACTCATCTGCCCAGGTTAAATGCTACATACGTAAGTAGGCATGGTTAGGCTGTGGTGTTCTCTCTGGCAGAGTGGTTAGAGTGTCTGACTTTTTTCTAGGTCAGACTCCTAATCTGAAGGTCAGTGGTTCGATTCCCCATGCCCCCACCTGCCAATTTGGATTCCCGCCACTGTGTATAACTTACCACGTCTATGTGGTGCGGGAGGTTAAAAATCCCTTGGGTCGGTAAAAGTGTCGGCTCTGGCTTTCTATCGACAAACTGTCTAATGGTGAAAGCAAGTCTAACTTTTTCTGTATGAAGATTGCTCACGGCCATTGACAATGCATTGAGTTTGCCGGTATGGGCAGTGCAAAACGTCAGTTTTATTCAAAATTAATAGAAATCCAGAACCCTAACCGTATCAATTTAATATAATCTTTTTGTTAAACATGTGTTCTATATGTGTTCCAAGCGGTTTGTGTCTAGGTGATGTGGTTTTAGAGATATTTAACTTTTTCTGTATGAAGATTGATCATAGCCATTGAGTTTGCAGTATGACATTGTGTCGTCCTGCAGCCAAAATGCGCGCGCACCGACCTAGATACGTATGCTGACATCATATAAAATAGGTCTATATGGGCGCCTTCTAACCAGGGCAGGGCCTTAGTCTCCGGGTCCCTCACCCGCATTGGGCGGATTCGAACCCGGCCCCCATCAGACAATCAGGCATCGTTTAGGTCGCCGTCTTTTGCCAACTCCTGGTACCGGGCGCGGTGGCCTAATCGGTAGAGCGCAGGCCTCGCGTGCGGAAGGTCGGGAGTTCGGTTCCCGGTCGAGTCATTGACTTTAAAATTGACACTTGTTGCTTCCTAGCTTGGCACTCGGCATTAATAGGATAGAGAAAGGACTGGTTAGCTCAGTGTCAGCATAATGTGACTGAGTGGGATATTGGGTCATGGTGCTGGTGGCCTGATTTCCCAATGAGGCAGCACTATAAAGTCACCATGAGAGTGCACTGTCACAAGTCGGTACCCATTCTGATATGACCTTAGATGTTGCCAGGACATAACATTCCAACAACCAACCAAAGCCAATTCCTGGTTGGCTGATACTGAAGAGTTGTGTGCACTTTTGTAATAGCGGACCAGACGGGATGGCCGAATGAGTTAGAGTGTCCGTCTCCCGTGTTGCTAGATCGTGGGGTCGTGGGTTAGAACCCTGATCGAGTCAAACCAATGACTTTAAACTTGATACTTGTCACTTCCTAGCCTTGCGCTCAGCATTATTAGGATAGGGCAAGGACTGGTTGGCTCTGTGTCAGGATAATGTGACTGAGTGGGATATCAGGTCATGGTGCTGGCAGTCTGGTCTTCCAGTGGGGCAGCACTATAAATTCGCAATGAGCGCACACGGTCACAAGTCGGTACCCGTCCTGATATGACCTTAGATGTTGCTATTAGTATACGCTGATGGTGCTGCAGCATTAAACAATGTATTAGTAGTGCCTATACGCTGATCGTGCTGCAGGCCTGCAGTAAGGGCCTGCAGTAAGGGCCTGCAGTAAGGGCCTACAGAAAAAATCGCGGAAATCCACGAAATCGCGGAGATCTTTCATCCCTGAAGAGACTTAAAATGCCAGGGGATCAGTGTAGTAGTTTGCATTCACTTCTTGGGTAAGGAGCAACACAGACAGAGAGGTATGGATAGGGTGATTGTATTATGGAGCCTAGGTAGTGTAATGGATTACATGCTAGCCCTGGAATGTCTAGAAGTGTGGGGTTCAATCCTGCTCTATGGGTAATATTTCCCATTTTCACTACCCATATGACAAGAATCTCCGGTGGACTGGACACCTCATGAGGATGTCATCAGATAGGCTACCAAAGCAGATCCTCTATTCTCAACTGTCTTCTGGTTACAGAAAGAGAGGGCGCCCTCGTCTCCGGTTCAAGGATAGCATCAAGAGAACCCTGAAGCTGAGAGACATTAAGACTGACTCATGGACGCAACTCTCACAGCAGAGAGCGAAATGGAGAGCGGCAGTCAAGTAATGAAAGCAGTCTTTGTCGCATCGCGACCGACAGCTTGATGATGATGATGGTGACAAAATGTAGGGAATATTCGAATAAGGAATACTATGTTAATATCACATGACCAGATGTATAAGGACCACTGGGTTAGTTACTGGTGCTATCTCTATCTGAATATACTTGCCCTGAACTCAGTGACAGTAGGACAGAGAAGGAAGAACTCTTTTCCAAAAGGCAATAAGCGCCAATCCAAAAAATGGGTTTGCAATGCCAATACCAAGTTCATAGATCATGTTTTGGAAAAGAGCTCTTCGTGTATTTATATATGAAGAGTTCATGAGCAAAACCACGTAAGCGCCAATCCAAAAATGGAGATAAACATTGAATTCAAACCTACAAAATGTTACTTTTTTTATATTCCTATTTTTTTTGTTCATTTCTCCATACCCATATGATCATATGAAAAGTGGAATTAATGAGAATTAAAATTATTTTCATGTAAAAATATGTTATTTAAACTAGATTTTTGGATTGGCGTTTATGTGGATTTGCGCCTGAACTCTTCATTATGTGAAGAGTTCTTTTCCTAAATATGATCTAGGAACTTGCAAACTCATTTTTGGGACTGGCGCTTATCGCATTTTGGTAAAGAGCTCTTCGAATGCACCTTTGAATCGAAATGGTTCTCAACGCTATTACTGACCAGCAAGGTTAAGGTCATGGATAGGCTATTTATAGTGTGAATGTGAATAAGGGTTCTGTGTAAATAAGGATCTGTGTGCTCTTACCCGTGACAGTCAGGGAGAGTGCCCAATGTTAGAGACCGGTTATTTATAAGAGTCTTGTGATTTTTCACAATCCTGAACAATTTTAGACATAGCTTATTTATATGAGGTGTTGCTAACACAATCATGTGTGGATAATTCATTTCCACGCGTTTGTGTAAAGAATGACTTCTTGACATCAAATCGTGTTAATAATGACTTCTCCAAATAAACTCATTTAAATAATGCCTTCCTCATATGAGCTCATATAAACATTGCCGTCCTCGGTTGAGTTCATGTAAATAATGCCTTCTTCAGTTGAGCTCAGGTAACTAAGGACTTCCTCAGTTGAGTTCATGTAAATAATGCCTTCCTCAGATGAGTTCCTGTAAATAATGACTTACTCTGTTGAATTCATGTAAATAAAGCTTTCTTCTCACCAGTTTACATAAATAATGCCTTCCTCAGTTCTGGTCATGTAAATAATGCGTTTCTCAGTTGAGCTCGTCACCTGAGGTGGTGTGAATAGCTTTGTCTGGTGGGAGGGACCAGTCTGCTATATTACGGATAGGGACCAGTCTACAACATACACCCAGGCCTCGTTTGTCGAGAAGGGTCCACAGCGACGAAAGGACAAAAAACGAGTTCCCACTGAGTAATATCGAGCATACCCTTGCAGGATGAGTTTCCCATTCATTAAGTAGTGATATTGTGTGATTTAAACAGAAATCAATGTAGATCAATTTCAAATATACTTTAAACAATTTAATCTGTGCAAAAGATACATAAATATGTGATAATGTCTGAACAAACAACAACAACAACATAGTCAAATAATATTTTACTACACTGCTAGCTCTGTGGAGGTCTAGCCTGGTCCCCTGGCATTTATTTGCTCATGCAGAGACATAGGAGTTTTCATCTATTATCGCTCAGTTTCCAACCTGGTCCCCTAGCCTTTGTACCGGAAACAAGTTTAAACAAGCTCAAACGAGTTCAACCCCGGCTGGTTGGGTCGCACCGTGGCTAGTTGGGTCGCTCCGTTTAGCGCTGAATATGCTTATGCGTTTGTCACGAGACAAGACAGTGGCCAACAAGGTTGGGCCTGACAAAGGGGCTCATTGAGACACAACTGGGCCTGTTTATGTCTGTCTACTTTCTGTTTCTTTGTTGGTTCATGTTTTTATATTCATCAGAATAATGTTGTTGGGGTGATGTAAATGGGAAATAGTGCGCCTGTAGTGAGGATTCGAACCCACACTTTTTGCCAGTCCAGGGCTAGCGTGCTAACCATTACACTATCTAGGCTCCCTGATGCAATCACCCTACCCATGCCTACCTGTCCATGTGGCTCCCTGACTGAGAGATCAGTACAGACTAGGACAACAACAGGGGCCGTATGTATGGGGCAGTGTAAGTGAGCCAAAACTGGTTTTGGACAGGATTTCTAGTTTAGTGGCGAAAAGTCCCTATGCATGGAGCGGTGTTATGGAAACACTGCGAGTTTAACATCACATACACTAACACCACTCCGCAGGAAGTTTACAGGCGGTGTTAAGTATCGATTAGGCCCAAATCTATTCAATGCTATCATATTTAACAGAATAACATCCTCCAGAAGTGAAATTTGCTCAAATTAACCCCAAAATCGAAGCGATATTAACGCTGCCGATATTCATATTGTCGAATGTAAACAAAACAAATCGCCGCCGCCGCCGCCCCCGCCACATCGGCGGTGATATATTACGGCCACATCTATTCAATGCTATCATATTTAACACAATAACATGCTGGCGGCGATATTGGCAAATAGCGGTGCTCGCCGGGAACAGGCTCACAGGGATTTCCCAAATCTATGAATAACTTATATGTTAGCTAACGCCTCCATGCTTTGACTCCGTACATACCCCGTAACCCAACACCGGCGTTAGCTAACCCGAACGCGGTCCTTAACACCAGAGCCGATAAATAATTCTTCATGCATATGGATCCAGAGCTCTACTACTGAAACACCGGTCCACAGAATCCAATTACTCCAGTCGCTGAAATGGTGGATTGGTTTTTGGAGTTTGATGTCCTGTCAACATCTAAGGTCATATCAGGATGGGTACTGACGTGTGACAGTGCGCACTCATGGCAACTTTATAGTGCTGCCCAATTGGCAGACCAGGCCACCAGCACCATAACCTGATATCCCACTCAGTCACACTATCCTGACACTGAGCCAACCAGTCCTTGCCCTAATAATGCCGAGCGCCTGGCTAGGAAGTGACAAGTAGCAATTCTTATGTCAATGGTTTGACTTAACTAGGGAGCAAAGCCATCGGTTTGAATCCCTCGATCTACCAAAACGGGAGACGGATGCTCAACTCATTCGACCATCCCGTCTGGTCCCAGTCGCTGATAATTATGATTAGTCAGAATATTGGATCTATTCTGAAAGCAATGTTCTCCCTCCTAACAAATGACCACCACCAATCAGAGTGCAGGTTATGCAATTATTGCGGGTGAGTCTTCTGATAAGTTGTTACTTCTTCTTCATCGTGTCCTTCCACGGGTTATCTCAAGGGATTTTCGAGCAGAGGTATGATCTTTATTCGTGGGACGTGCTCTCGGTGGTGGATGGTGGTAGCAGGATTTGCAATTAGATAGGTGATTCCCAGGGCCGTGATGTGGATGGTCCTGCTGTGGCCCTTTGTCGATAGAAAGCCCGGGCCTATACTTTTACCGACCCAAAGGATTTTTAACCTCCCACACCACATAGACATGAGAGCAACCCGCCTTTGATGACGCTGTAAGTTATACACAGCGGTGGAAATCCAAATTGGCAGAGGTGGGGGGGGGGGCATGGGGACTCGAACCACCAACCCTCAGATCAGGCATCCGACCTAGAAAAAAGTCAGACACTCTAACCACTCCGCCACAGAGAACGCCACAGTTGCTACTAACGAGGCTTAATCCACTTGACCTAATTGTTACTGAAGCCAGCATTACAGTGATGACTGCCCTGACCGAGTCTCAGTGTTAGAGGTTAGAAGCCGCAACTTGTTGGTGATTTGTGCTAATCGAACACTGTGTTTTTGTTATGTATTTGTATTATCTGCTATTTAAAGTGTTTTACCATGACTTGGTTCGAGAGTTGCAGTGTCACTCCATTTTGATGTTTTACTCCTCAACAGTAAATACATGCAATTAAGTAATAATTTTCTCCTTTTTGCATATTTGGTGATTAAGTAATGGAAATCCCATGGGCGGACAATTGGTCTTCCTCATTCGATGACTAGACGGGGTGGCCGAATGAGTAGAGCGTCCGTCTCCTGTTTAGGGAGATCGGGAGATCCGAACCCATGAGTTTGTGGGTTCGAATCCTAGTCGAGTCAAACCAATGACTTAATAATTTATACTTGTCGCTTCCTAGCCTGGCGCTCAGGATTATTAGGATAGGACAAGGACTGGTTGGTTCAGTGTCAGGATAACAGTGTCGGGATAATGTGACTGAGTGAGATATCAGGTCATGGTGCTGGCAGCCTGGTGTCCCAGTGGGGTAGTAGTATAAAAGTCGCCATGAGTGTGCACTGTCACAAGTCGGTACCCGTACTGATTTGACCTTAGATGTTGCTAGGATGTAAAACAACAACAAACAAACCCTCATTCCACAGCTGCTTTCAGTATCTAGTAATGCCGAGTTCCCGGTTAGGTAGTGACAAGTATAAATTTTGCAGTCATTAGTTTTACTTGGCTTGGGTTCAAACCCTGGGATTCGAATGCTACAAGGAGGCAAATGAGAAACGAGTGCTCAACTCATTCGGTCATCCCTTCTGCTTTTAATGTAATATTATTTGGTTTTAAAGTTGTTTTCCAGCCTTCGCTCAATTGTTTAGAACACAATGGCAGTATGTAATGGGTGTTAATGAACAGATGGATCAGCTTGAAACAACAGGTATACGCATACTGTTTCAAGTCCCGACTGGATGCATATTGGTCAAGCATTACATATATCTTGGAGCCAGTGACAGTTGCTACGATCCACCACATCTGAAGGACTGACTCCATTTCTATTAATTAAGAGCGGCTAACAGGTCCAAGGCCTATTATAGCTGTATCCTATTGATTGATTGATAGGGGGGGATGGGTAAATCAGTGTTATATTCTGGAACAAAACCAAGTGACTACAGAAGTTTTATTTCATGCCTGAAATACCGTAATACTAATAGTCCAGTTGCCAGATTGAGTACCTTGTCATGAGAAGTGTATCGTGTAGGGTTTCATATTCACATGGGGCTATAAAATAATGTAGCTCGGTTGACAGAGCAGCAACCTTGGGGAACTCCGAAAATAGGGATGAATCCAAAATGGCCGCCACAGATGGGGGGTTGACTATAACTTTTGAAGCAATCATCTTACATTCATGTGTGATACGGGTTTTCCACATATTTTTGGTCTGATACATCATTGTCTGAGGTAAGGGTTTTTCCAACTTTAGTCAAGCCCACTTCAGTGATTGTGTACAATTAAATGCTCCGATGGTTTTTGAGTTGCTGTGTGCTCCTTCCTTGTATGACGTCACAGAATGGGATAGTCTAGCTTCAACGCAGTCGGTACGGACTGTTAAGGTCTATGGTTGTCTGTAGTAGTTCAGAGCCCAATGAAGGTAATATTTCTATGATTTGAATATGTTATCAACATATAGCGAATGTTCATCTAAGGAATACATGAAGACAATTGGGATGGCCAAATGAGTTGAGTCCCCGCCTCCCGATTTGGTAGGTTGTGGGATTTGAACCCCTGTTTTGAACCCTGGCTGAGTCAAACCATTGACTTTAAAATTTATACTTGTCACTACCTAGCCTGGCATTCGATATTAATGGGATAGGGCAATGAGCAGTGGAATGAGGAAGACCAATTATCTGCGATTGAAATCTCCCCTGATTAATAAACTAATTTGATGACAACAACAAAAGAAAAACAAACAAAAAAACGATGTGAGCAGATCCTTAATTTGGTTGTTGGAATGTTACGCCCTGGCAACATCTAAGGTCCTACCAGGACGGAGTAGATCTATAAAACTGCATAGTCCAATGAGGACATCAAATGTTCTGAAGTAACCCATCCACCTAGATTTGATCCAACATATCCAACGTAGATGCACTCATTATACATTTATTTGCTTCATATATTAAATATTAAATCAATTTAAAAGAACCTGTCACCGATGAAACCTCAAAATGTCCCTCATGTTGGTGTGCACACCAAAATTAATTTAGCATGTTTTTCATTTCAAATAGCTGCGAAGTTGGCCCTTTAAAAATTAAAACTTGTTTTTTTACTTCAAAATAAAGTAAACTAGATCATATTGACAAACATCAGATATTTATCTAGAAAAGAAACATGGCATGAACTAAAATTCATCGCACTATGCACCAGACGGGGTTGCCGAATGAGTAGAGCGTCCCTCTCCTGTTTTAGGAGATCGGGAGATCCGAACCCATGAGTTTGTGGGTTCGAATCCTGGTCGAGTCAAACCGATGACTTAAAAATTGATACTTGTCGCTTCCTAGCCTGGCGCTCGGCATTATTAGGATAGGGGAAGGACTGGTTGGCTCAGTGTCAGGATAATGTGACTGAGTGAGATATCAGGTCATGGAGCTGGTGGTCTGGTGTCCCATTGGGGCAACACTATAAAGTCACAAGTCGGTACCCGTCCTGATATGACCTTAGATGTTGCTAGGATGTAAAACAACAAGAAACAAACAAATCGCACTGTGCAAATTTAACACTGAAATGTTCCAAGTAAAATAAGTCTAATTAGTCTCAGAAGTAAACAGGGCTGTTGCCATGCCAACCTGAACTTGTTCCCTGCTGTTGGCGCGTGTGAATGCTCGGTGACTAGATACTTGTAACTGGCCCCGCCATATCCGGTAACACGAAGTATACACCCCCCCCCCCCCTGGCACGACAATCCACCACCGACCGGTTGTGTGCCATCACGAGTGAGACAACTCGAAATGCAAATTGGTATTTTCACAAATTGTGTTTGTTTGTTTATTGTTGTTTTATGCCCTAGCAACATCTAAGGTCATATCTGGACGGGTACCGGCTTGCGACAGTGTGCATGCTTGGTAACATTATACTGTTGCCCCATTGGGAAACCAGGCCACCAGCAAGCACCATGACCCTTAGATAAAAGATTCACCCCGTACTGACAGTACAGGGGTGAAAACCAACCCATTAGAAAAGCAGGCGAAGAATTTTGACATGCTGGGGAAATTAATTGAGTGAATAATGTCTTAATTTAAGAAGCAATATTTATTCGTTATATATGTTTTTATATTTCCCCGCTACCTTTGAGTTGAAAAATGTAATAAAACATGCAGTTTAATAGACTTTAAAAGTGAAATTGGCGGCGTTCTATGACTGCCATCTTGTCTTTTTGCATTCTCTCCCATTTCACCAACTCTGTGCCGATATAAGTAACCATTTGACACTGGTGCCAGGCATTCTACTTCCTGTTCAATACTAAAGCTATTTTAGCCCGTATTTACACTATGTTGTCATTCACCTGTGTACTACGAGTACATGGTGAATCTTTTATCTACATGACCGTATATCCCACACAGACACATTATCCTGATACTGTGCTAACCGATATGTGTCCTATCCTATTAATGCTGAGTGTCAGGCTAGGAAGTGACAAGTATCAATTTCAGCATCCTTTAGTCTATCCCTGATGAATCACCTGACCCACGGACCAGTGCAGTGGCCGAATCGGTAGAGCGCGGGCCTCGCGTGTGGGAGATCGGGAGTTTGGTTCCCGGTCGAGTCAAACCAATGACTTATCAAACTGATACTTGTCACTTCCTAGTCTGGCACTCTGCATTAGTAGGGGAGGTCAAGAATAGGTTGGCTCAGTGTCAGGATAATGTGACTGAGTGGGATATTGGGTCATGGTGCCAGCAGCCCAATTTCCCAGTGGGGAAACACTATAAAGTCGCCATGAATGTGCACTGTCACATATCGGTACCCATCCTGATATGACCTTAGATGTTGCCAGGATGCAAAACACCAACAACCAACCAGCCTTACCTATGCCTACCTGTGTATGTGGTATTTCATCTGGGGGGGTCGGTGTACCTCATTTCATCTGCCGTCCTGATATGACCTTAGATGTTGCTAGGACCTAAAGCAACAACAAACAAACATGTTACCCCGTATGCTATCAGATGTATCCTGATTTGCTGAAATGAGAACATGCAAGCTCTCTCCTCATTTCTATTAGTTCTATATGGATCGGAATTCCATACTTTTAATTATGGTAATAGTATGTATACATCAGATAAGGAAGACTTCTGAGATTTCACTGTTTCTCATGAATTTAGATAATCTGCCTTTTATTATTTATATATAATACCAAACGGTGGTTACATTTTAGGGTTGTTCTGAATACGACTCCTCTGTTAATAGGCGCTGCCAACACGCATCATCATACTCCTCTGATGCTTCGCCATCTATGGGTTGTTATGCGCCATCTAGCATGTTTTGTGTGCCTATTGTTCTCCACTACCGTCGTAGACAGCACAAAACAACTTCTGTTGACACTTGACTGAGTGGATCAGCGCAAACTAAAGGTAAAACACAGAATGACTGCAACTAATGCTGTGATAGTTCAGTGGTTTTCCACCAGGCAGCGTATATTGCATTTTTGGCGGTAACTCTACGAATTCACATGTTTGTGGATAATAACCCAAGTCATTCATTCATGGGTAATTCACTGGACTTATGCCCTCAAGGATAATTCAACGAATTCACACACTCATGTATGAATCACCAAATTTATATACTCATGGATAACTTACCAAATTCACTCACTAATAGATAAATCACCGAATTCAGTCAGTCACAGATAACTCAGCATGTTCCCACACTCTCGGATAACTCACTGAATTAACGCACTCATGTATAACTCACAGAATTCATTCACTCATGGGTAACTCAGTGGATTCATACACTTGTGGATAACTCAGCAAATTCACAGTCTCCACACTTGTGGATAATTCACCAAGGTCTCAGATAACTCGCTGAATTCAAACAATGCTGGTTAGCTCACTGAATCCATGCACTAATGGATAACTCACTGAATTCATGCATTTCTGGATAACTCACCAAGTTTACAAGCATGGATATCTCACTGAATTTATCCACTCCTGGATAACTGGCCCAATTCACACTTGTGGATTACTCTCTGAATTCATGCACTCATGGATGACACACCGAATTTATGCACTCATGGATAACTCTCTGAATCCATGCACTTCTGGATAACTCACCAAAATCATACATGTGGATAACTCACTGAATTCACACACTCAAGTACAACTCACCAAAATTCACACACTTGTGGATAACTCACTGAAGTCACACTCATGGACAACTCACCAAGTTCACACTTGTGGATAACTTAGCAAATTCACACACTCATGGATAACTCACTGAATTCACACAGAATTCATGCACTTTTTGATAACTCACTGACTTCACACTCATGGATAAATCACCAAATTCACACACTCATAAATAACTCACTGAATTCACACAGAATTCATGGACTTTTGGATAACTTACTGAATTCACACTCATGGATAACTCACCAAATTCACACACTCTTGGATAACTCTCTGAATTCATGCACTTCTGGATAACTCACCAAGTTCACACTCATGGAAAACTCACCAAATTCACACACTCATAGATAACTCACTGAATTCACACTGAACTCATGCACTTCTAGATAACTCACTGAATTCACACACTCATAGATAACTCAATGAATTCACAGACTCATGTACATAAAGGTAACATGCATGTACAAATTCACACTTGTGGATAACTCACTGAATTCATGCACTCATGGATAACTCACTGAATTCACACACTCATGTACATACAGCTCACATGGATGTACACATTCACACACTTGTGGATAACTCACTGAATTCACGCACTCATGGATAACTCACTGAATTCACACACTCATGTATGTACAACTCACATGCACATACAAATTGACACACTTGTGGATAACTCACTGAATTCATGCACTTATGGATAACTCACTGAATTCATGCACTCATGTATGTACAACTCACATGCACATACAAATTTACACACTTGTGGATAACTCACTGAATTCATGCACTCATGGATAACTCACTGAATTTACACACTCATGTACATACAGCTCACATGCATATACCAATTCACACACTTGTGGATAACTCACTGAATTCATGCACTCATGGATAACTCACTGAATTCATGCACTCATGGATAACTCACTGAATTCACACACTCATGCACATACAAATTCACACACTTGTGGATAACTCACTGAATTCATGCACTTGTGGATAACTCACTGAATTCATGCACTCATGGATAACTCACTGAATTCACACACTCATGCACATACAAATTCACACACTTGTGGATAACTCACTGAATTCATGCACTTGTGGATAACTCACTGAATTCATGCACTCATGGATAACTCACTGAATTCACACACTCATGCACATACAAATTCACACACTTGTGGATAACTCACTGAATTCATGCACTCATGGATAACTCACTGAATTCATGCACTCATGGATAACTCACTGAATTCACATGCTCATGCACATACAAATTCACACACTTGTGGATAACTCACTGAATTCAGGCACTCATGGATAACTCACTGAATTCATGCACTCATAGATAACTCAGTGAATTCATGCACTGGTCGAGAACTCACTCAGATCAGACACGGGTTGATAACTCTCCCCGAATTCCCGCATATAACGGTGCATGGTACGAGTGTACACCACCATACGCTGTGTGTCGTGTTCTGTTTGTGTCATTTTATTTGCTAATTTCCATGCAAGGTGTTGACCAAGCCGACTTGCTGTGAACCAATCAGACACAACTAAATGGAAGCTTTCCACCAACCTACCTGTAATAGTTGTGGCATGAACTAACGCTGTTGGTTGGTTGTTGGAGTTTTACGTCCTGGCAACATCTGAGGTTATATCAGGACAGGTACTGACTTGTGACAATGCGCACTTATGGCAACTTTATAGTGCTGCCCCACTGGGAAATCAGGCTGTCGGCACCATGACATAATATCTCACTCAGTCACAGCATCCTGGCACTGAGCTACCCAGTCCTTGTCCTATCCTATTAATGCCAAGCGCCATGCTAGGAAGCAACATGTATCAACTTTATAAGTCATTGGTTTAATTCGACCAGGAACCAAACTCCCAATCTCCCGCATGTGAGGCCCACGCTCTACCAATTCAGCCACCGCACCTGTCTAATGTTGTTGGAAGCAGGTGACTGTGCGGCATGCTCTGTGAAAAAGGTTTTATAGACGATTTCCACCACCAACCTGCCCTCTAATGGTAGTGGGAAGAACTAATGTTGGAGTAGCAGCTCACTGTGCAGCCTGCTCTACAAAAGAGGTCTTATAGAGGATTTCCACCACCAACCCGCCCTCTGATGGCAGTGAAGAGAAGTAAAGTTCATTGCAGCTCACTATGCAGCATTCCCTGTGGAAGTTGTATAGAAGATTTCCACCACCAACCCGCCCTCTGGTGGCAGTGGGAAGAAGCAATGTTGGGGGGAAGCAGCTGACTGTGCAGCCTGCTCTACAGAAGAGGTCTAATAGAGAATTGTCACCACCAATCTGCCCTTTGAATCTGAAGGTGTTGGCAAGATAATCTCTATGATAGCATAGATTGATTGATTGGCGGTTTCTTTATGCCGTGTCGGCAGCATAGGCCATATTCACAGCGAGAATTGTTTGTTTTTTATTCAACCGTCGCTTTTACAGAATGCAAAAGCACAGAATCAATTTTCTGTCAGTACACTGTGGATTTAAAAAGCTCACAGTTACATAATGTGTGCCTAAATAGGAAATAGAATTAAGATAAAAGTTAAAGGTTATTAATTGATCTAATTGGTTTAATGGACTATATGTGATGATATAGACCAGCTGCTGTTAAAAAGGCGAAGAAGAACACAAACCATGACAATTTTGTGCTACCGCAAGATGCTACACATCTCATGCGCCATGTTAATAATGAGGAAGTCAGTGCCAAGATCCAGCAGGCAATTGAACCACACGAGGATCTCCTAATGATGGTTGTTTGTTGGAGTTTTACATCCCGGTAACATCTAAGGCTCTCCTAATGATAATAAAGAAATGGAAACTGCAGTGGTATGGACATATTTCTCACCAGTTTAGGTAGCGACAAGTATCAAGTTTTAACTCATTCGGGTGACTCGATCCAGGTTTTCGAACCGTGGGGTTCGAATGGCATGACCTGCCCAAATGGAAACCGTGCACTGAACTCACTCGGGCCCTCCGTTCTTTTTGTGGTGTGTGGGTACCTGTCTGCTGTTCTCCGATTGGGGACCAGTCTATTTAACAGCCCTGTTGCGTCCCACTTAACTGGGTCGCGGCGAGAACCGTGCGTCTCCACTCGTCACGCTCTACTTCCTCTCCACCCTCCCCCACCCCTCCTTCCTTATCCCCCTCCTTCCCTCCCCACTGCCCCCTCCTTCCTTTCCCCTCCTTCCCTCCCCACCCTCCTTCCCTACCCCGCTCCTTCCCTCCCCACTGCCCCCTCCTTCCCTCTCCCGCTCCTTCCCTCTCCCGCTCCTTCCCTCCCCACTGCCCCCTCTCCCCCCCCCCCCCACCTTACTCCCTCTGCGCTTCCCCTCCCCCTCCCCCCCTCCTTCGCCTCTCCCCTCCCCCTCCATACTCCTTCCCTTCCTCTACCGCTCCTTCCCTCCTTACCCCTTTCCTCCCACTGCCCCCTCCTTCCCTCGGCACCGCTCCTCCTCCCCCCCGTCCTGCCGTCCCTCTCCCCCCTCCACTTCTCCTGCACCCCCCCTCCTTCTCCAATCTCGCTGCCCTCCCACCTCCTTCCTCCCTCTCCACGTTTCTCCCTCTTCCCCACTGCCCGCGCCCCCCCCTGCCCCCCCCCCTCCCTCCCCCCTGCCCCCTCCCCCTCCCGATCCTTCTTCCCCCTATTTCCCCTCTCACCCCTCCTTCCCTCTGCACTGCCCCTCCTCCCCCACGTGCCTGCCCACCTCCCCCCTCCTTCCTCCCCATTGCCCTCCCCTCCCTCTCACTCTCCTCGCCCACCACTGCCCTCCCACTCTCTACCTCCCTTCTCCCCTCCTCCGTTTCCTGCCCCCCCCTCCTTCCCTCCCCTCCCTCTCTACTTTCCTTCGCACTGCCCCCCCCTTCTTCCTTCCCTCGACCCCTCCCTCTCCTCCCCTCCCTCCCTCTCCACTCACTGCCCTTACCCCATCCTTCCCTCCCCTCCCTCTTCCCTATCCTCCCCTGCCCCTTCCTTCCTGCCCCCGCCCTCTACACTCCCTGCCCTGTCCCCCCGATTCCCTCCCTCTCAGCACCCCTTCCCTGCCCCTCCTTTCCATCCCTCCCTTCCACTGTCTCTCCCTCCCCTTTGAAAGCCACCCCTTCCAATCCCCCTTTTCCCACTCTACCCACTCCCCTTCCACTTGTTCCCTGTCCCCCCATTGTTTTTGTCATGGTGGCCCCTCCCCTCCCTCTACACTCCCCTTCCCTAACTGTGCCCCCCTCTCCTCCCCTCCTGCTCCCTTCCCCCCACCTCCCCTCGCTGTTCCCTCCCTCCCCTAGCTTCTCAGCGCCCTCCCACTCGCGCCCTTCCCCATCCTCCCCCATCCCCTTCTCCTCTCCTCCCTCCTCTCCCCTCGCCTCCTCCCTCCCCTCCATTCCCTGTCCCCCCCCCCCCCCTCTCCTGACCTCCCCTGTCCTACCCGTCCTTTCCTTCGTGACTCCCTCTACCCCCCTTCTCCGCCCTCCCCCCTTCTCCCTTCCCCTCCCCTCCCCCCGCTCCCTCCCTCCCCTTCCCTCACTTCCCCCCTCCGCTCCCCTTCTTCCCAGCCCAAAGAGATACTGCAATGACCTGATATTCCACTGACCTCCATTATCCTGACACGCAGCCGACCAGCGTGTGTACATTAACTAATGAATGTTGACAGTTAGAATAATCTGTGAAGTTATGATGACCTCCCTCTCGAAGAGTACTTTGAGTAAGCCAGTAAGCAGGGAGGCCACCATTTAGGTCAATACCATGACCTCATTAATCTGTCCTTCATTGTATGTACCATGTGCAGCTTAGTCAGGTTTCAGGAGGTTACCTGCATTCGTAGATCAGCTTACATCAATCACACCACGTGGCCATCGCGAAACTGATATCTGGGTCATAGCTACAGGAGTTTTGAGAAGCTTGTCGAAATTATGTGGGGTTCTTTCAATTAAAATCTCTGCAAAATTAGCCAGTTTTCCACGGTAGTGAAGAGTGAGTAATCTTAGTAAAACTGTTATATTTATCTAATAATAAATGGTAAAAATTAGACTGTTCGCTGTGGCAGAGTGATTAGAGTGTCTGACTTTTGTCTAGGTCAGACTGCTAATCTGAAGGCCAGTGGTTCGATTCCCCATGCCCCCACTTCTGCCACTTTGGATTTCCACCGCTGCGTATAACTTACATCATCATCAAAGGCCAGTTGCGCTCATACCATGTCTATGTGGTGTGGGAGGTTAAAAATCCCTTGGGTCGGTAAAAGTGTAGGCTTGGGCTTTCTATTGACAAACTCTCTAAATGGTGAAAACTTATCCATGATAGGCAGTATAAATCTTCAAGAAAAACAAACAAAAAGCAAACTCGACTATGCAACTTTAAGCCTGATCAGCTTGGTAAATTTATGGAATTCACGCCGCATCGCGAATCCCGAATGTGTGGATGCCACGCTGCTCCTAGTCCACTCAGTCGGCAGGTGTCTGGTGGGCATTAAACCGGTGTGCGCGTTGTATAATTGCGTCACTTTCTATTGAATGCTTAATGTTGGCTGTATCATCCCCGACCTGCCCTTCGTGACATCATCAGGTCACAGCTGATAGAAAGCGTAATGCCAGGTACACACATAGCGTATAGGATTCGCGCACTAAAACTCCCGATCCGCTTAAAACTGAAATCGGGCCGATTCATTTTTCGAATCGGGAATCGCAATCGTAATCCTAGCGCACACCTACCGTTTTAGCCCTAAAAATCGGGTATCGCAATCGGTAGGTGTGCTAGGGGAGTGCACACCTCACGATTTTGGGGCAGTTTTAGGTCGTATACGCTAGGTGGGTGCGGGAAAACGATCGTATACGCTAGGTGTGTACCGGGCATAAACAAGTCTAATGACGCGCCTTAAAGGTTGTCTAATGGCCCAGGGAAACTTAACAGTTTTACTCATGTAATCAGCATTTAGGTATTCTATATTTTGAGGTGTATTTGAAGAGTTCTTTACCAAAACGCGATAAGCGCCGATAAAAAAAAGAGCTATTCATATATGTGTATATATGAAGAGCTCGTTATATATGTGAAGAGCTCTTTTCCAAAGCACGAGCTATGAGCTTGGCTTTGGCATTGCAAGCTCATTTGTTTGGATCAGCGCTTATCGCGTTTTGGAAAAGAGGTCTTCATTTTCTGTGTTACCTGGTTCCATTAACCGACCCAAGTGCCGGTGGTCCCACCTGGTGGATGATTGTCTCACTACAGTCTCGGGATACGTATCACTCAATGCCTGGCGCTCGGCATTACTAGGATATGGCAAGGACTGGTTAGCTCAGAATAATGTGTCTGAGTAGGAAATAGGGTTATGGTGCCAGCGGCGTGGTCTCCCTGTGAGGCCACACTATAACGGCCTCATGATAGACCGTAGATGTTGCCAGGACATAAAAATCCAACAAACAACGCACAACTATCTGTCATATAGCTTATTGTCACTTACATAAAACTGTCAGTCATGTCTACATTGTGCAGCACACAGCTGTAAGTCATGCCTACGTTATGCTAACTGTCACACAAAGCTGCTAACCATTCCTACATGATGTTAGATCTCACACACCAGCCATGCTTCTCTCAATCACAGCTGTCAGTCATGTCTATAATATGCGGCCTTTCACATACAACTGTCAGTCATGCCTAGATTATGTTACCTCTCAAACACAGCTGTTAGCCATGCGTCCATTATGCCAACTTTCACAGACAACTGTCAGTCATATCTACCTTATGTTAACTTTCCCACAAAGCTGTCAGCCATGCCTAACACTATATTCTATCTCACCTACAGCTGTCAGTCATGGCTACATTATGTTAGCTCACACACAGTTGTCAGTCATGCCTACATTATGTTAAGGTTCACATGCAGCTGTCAGGTATGCCTGCATTATGTTACCTCTCACACACAGCTCTCAGCCATGGCTACATTATGTTAACTTTCACACAAAACTGTCAGCCATGCCTACATTTTCTTAGATCTCACATGCAACTGTCAGGCATGTCTATATTATGTTGTCCTTTATACAAAACTGTCAGTCATGCCTAGATTATGTTACTTCTCATGCCCAGCTCTCAGTCAAGCCTAGCCTATGGTACCTCTCATACATAGCTCTCATCCGTGTATTCATTATGTTTCCTGTCACACACAGCTGTCAGTCATGCCTACATTATGTTTGCTCTCACACAAGTTTCAGTCATGCCTACATTATGTTACCTCTCACAGCTCTCAGCCATGCCTACATTATGTTTGCTCCCACACACAGTTTTCAGTCATGCCTACATTATGTTACCTCTCACAAACAGCTCTCAGTCATGCCTACATTATGTTTCCTCTCACACACAGCTGTCAGTCATGTTGCGCAGGCAGAAGAGTTCACAAGGGACGCCAACACCGACGCAGACGCAGACGCAGACTCCATCACCGCCTAAGAAAGAACCTTCCAGGTGGCGCCTTTATCGCCGCAGCAAGAGTCGGACGCCTGACACAGAGGGTGGCTTGGTGTCCCCTTCCAGCAAGAGGGCGCCACTATTCCCCGGACTAGCGTCCCCAGGATCCCCGGCGTCCCCAGCGTCCCCTGGAAGGATGCCAGCCTACCCGGGAAGGATGCCTGTGCCCCCTGGAGGGATGCCAGCACACCCTGGAGGGATGCCGGTGTCCCCTGGAAGGATACCAGCGTTCCCTGGAAGGATGGCAGCGCCCCCTGGAGGGATGCCGGTGGATGAGTCAGATTGGGGAATCCGGAAGTTGGTGACAAGCTTGTCGCTGAAAGATGATCCCCGAGTGTGAGTTGTTTTTTTTGGGGGGGGGGGGGTGTGCGGGGGGGGGGGGTAATTAATGTATTCTGCTGAATAAGTCTTGTCAGTGCCAAAACACTGGTCTTCCAGCCATTTTTCAATTCATGATTATTTACACACAAAAAGGTATGTAGAGTAAGGTATACAATATCTGTTGAATATACAATTTGCAGCATATAACGCAATGAAAGTCTGTGACAGCCAAGTTCCATAGCAATTTGACAACAGAGATGTCATATAACCAGATCAATATTAGTCAGATCAATGTGAGTATTTACATGGTATTTAGAATGTAAGGAGAAGTTATCATAGAAGTTGTAGTAAGATTTAATATAGGGTCTGGTCATTTGGAGTTAGACAAGCGGTATATAAATGTCAGTTCGCTAAACAAATATTCTAGCGTTACCCTACTGTGGTTAGTTATGTGAGTTTGTTATTTGTAATTTGTTGTTCGAGGGTTGATAGGTACTTCACACCAATATGAATTCTGCTTTCTGGTTATGTTGCCTTTATCTAACGTGTCTGTGTGGGGGTGGGGGGGTGGGGTGGGGGGGAGGGTTAGTAAATGTGATTATTATTCATTATATAAACATGATAATGTCTTGTGGTAGCGTTGGAGCACTGGTTTTTCGATAGAAAAATATAGCAGTTTGTTGCATTAAAGTTGAATAATTTGATGGTTTTGAGTTTAAAGTAAAGCTTGTTTTATTTAATGATGCGTCTAGAGCACATTGATTTTTATCATCGGCTATTGGCCGTCAAACATATGGTTATTCTGACATATTTCTTTTGGAGGAAACCCGCTGCCGCCACATAGGCTTCTCTTTCCAATAAGCAAGGGTTTTAAGTTAATACCTCTTCTTTTAGATAAATATATTAAGTTGAAATCATGAAGATTAATAGACATTAATAATCAAATCAAGAACATCTCGTGGCTTCCATCTTGGTTTGTTTGCATTCTCTCCCACTTTATCAACGTGATGTCAATATAGATAACCACTTTGCACTGGACCTCCCACTTACACAGCTTGGGACCAGACGGGTTGGCTGAATGAATAGAGTGTCCATCTCCTGTTTTGGGAGATCGGGAGATCCGAGCCCATGAGTTTGTGGGTTTGAATCACGGTTGAGTCATGGGTTTGAATCACGAGTGAAACCAATGACTTAAAAATTGAAGTTTGTCGCTTCCTAGCCAGGTGCTCGGCATTAATAGGATCGGACAAGGACTGGTTAGCTCAGTGTCAGGACAATGTGACTGAGTGGGATATCAGGTCATGGTGATGGTGGCCTGGTTCCCCAGTGGGGCAGAACTATATAGTCGCCATGAGTGCGCACTGCCACAAGTTAGTACCTGTCCTGATATGACCTTAGATGTTGCTAGGATGTAAAACAACAACAAATAACTACACAGCTTGTTCATTCACCCTTACTCTGGTTGGGGGTGAATATTTTATCCAGAATTGATATAGCTTTAGTAACATGTAATTAAGAATTAAGAATGCATTGATGGCGATGCTATTCTTCACTTTCTGTTTTCTGTATTTTGTTAGTGTTAATTAGTTATCAATATTTTAATTAATAATTTTGTAAAGGCCATACCACTGCAGTTTACAACTCCTTATGATTGTCATGAGCTATTTGTGTTGTTCAATTGCTTTGGTCAACGAATTGTAATGTTCCTAAAAGAATAAACTCCAAAGAAATAAGGTAGTTTGCTGGTTTACGTCCTAGCAACATATGTGGTCATATCAGGACGGCCAAATAAATAAAGAAATGAATCCAAATTTGGTATGCAGGATCAATTTGCTGGTTTTGAAACTATTAACTCTGCATCGCATTCTGCAACTTGAAGGTTATAACTTATAGTGTTGGATCGTGTTCGGAGTAGTTGAGTGCCGTGGGAGATACTAACTGAAGAGTTCAGGTGAAAAAAAAGCATTAACGGCAATCCAAAATTTGAATTAAAATAAAAGATTTTTACTTGAAGCTAATTTTAATTCTCATTAATTCTGCTTTGCTTGTAACAAAATATTTATGGAGCAATGAACACAAAACTGGAAATGTAAAAAAAAATATTAACCGTTTCAAGGGTTGAGCGCAATGTTTATCTCAATATTTGGGATTGGCGCTTACAGGGTTTTGCGCCCGAACTTTACTGTAGTTCAACTTTCCGCCACCAGGTTCGGGAAGGGTACGATAGCAGCCCGCAGGATGCAACGGGAAGAACTGGATGCCGTCATGGCACAGACGCTGTTCCAGCGGGAAGTCGTGGTAAGGAACCCAGCGTCTGTCAGTAACCGAGTCTGACCTTCCTGTACTGAACTATTACGCCAACCATGGGAACCCGAACAGAATGGCTGAATCCCGGTCGAGTCAAAGCAATGACTTATAAAATTGATACTTGTCGCTTCCTACCCTGGCGCTCGGCATTATTAGGATAGGGCAAGGACTGGTTAGCTCAGTGTGAGGATAATGTGACTGAGTGGGATATCGGGTCATAGTGTCGGAAGCCTAATTTCCCAGTGGGGCAGCACTATAAATTCACCATGAGTGCACACTGTTACAAGTTGGTACCCGTCCTGATATGACCTTAGATGTTGCCAGGATGTAAAACTGCAAGAACCAATCAACTGTACTGACCGATGGGAACCGGACGAGATGGCTGAATCGCGCAGAGCGATAGCTGGCTTCCCATGTTTGAAGTCGTGGCTTTAAACTCTAGTTGAGTCAAACCGATGACTTACCAAATTTATACTTATTGTTACGGAGCCTGGCACTTGACATTAATAGGATAGGGCAAGGACTGGTTTGCTCAGTATCAGGATAATGTGACTTAGTGGGATATCAGGTCAGGGTGCCACTGGTCTGGTTTTCCAGTGGGGCAGCGCTAAGCCTTTTCACAAGGTCACAAATCTGTACCTTAGATACTGCCAGGACATAAAGCCCCCAACAAACCGACAGTGGATAACATAAGATGATATCCCCAATTTACGCTAGGATAACCAAGTAGTCATATTTACCCTTCTGGAGACTAGCTAATGATAACCAGACGCGATGAACGAATGAGTTGAACGTTCTGGTAGGTTGTGGGATTTGAACTCCCAGGTTCTAACCCCGACCGAGTCAAACCAATGACTTAAAAATTGATACTTGTCGCTACCTAGCCTGGCGCTCGGCATTACTAAGTTATGGCAAGGACTGGTTCGCTCAGCATCAGGATAATGTGACTGAGTGGCATATCAGGTCATGGTGCCGGGAGCCTGATTTCCCAGCGGGGCAGCACTATAAAGTCACCCTGAGTGCACACTGTTACAAGACGGTACCCGTCCTGATATGACCATAGATGTTGCCAGGACATAAAACTCCAACAACCAATCTTCTCCTGCCCCTCCTACCCTCCCCTCCTACCCCCCTCATGCATGGCCACCCTTTAAGTTTTTAGTGTTCGCATTTTATCCAAAGCGATGAGTTTACAAATGCTTAGGTCCAGATAATATAATCGAAGGACTACATTTTATATACAGGTTTGTAATAGTCTGAGTGGGCGGGCGGAGTGATTTCAAATGGGTTGAAGCCGAAGGTTGAGGCCCAGTTGAAAGCTATCCAGCAACATATCGGGTATTATGATGATGCATATGAATATTTAGAATCATGTCATTCATTTAGTATTTTACATGTATTTTATCACTCACAGCCACAATTACTCAGATTGCCTTATGCCTACTTGTCTGTAAATGAGACCATCTACCTATGTTAACAGAACTACCTCCACAGCGATAATGCACGAGGCTTACAACAGATGGCTTCACCTGTGGTCGACACCAGCGCAGAGAGGACGGCCGCATCACAAGAACTACCAGAACAGCTTATTCTGAGTCTAGAAGTAAGCAGCATGACTCACATTGCCACCAAATACCACATAGTGTGACTCACACTGCTACTAGATGTAGGGCAGTAAGATTGTATGACTCACACTGCTACCTGCGCTAAGGCAGTAAAGCAGTATGACCCACACTGCCACCAGACTTTTTTTTTGTTCTTTTTTTTTTTGGTCCATTAGTTGTTTGAGCAGGGGAAATTTCAGTCATAGACGACTGGTCTTCCTCATTCCACTGCTGGTCGATAGAAAGGCCGAGCCTACACTTGTTTTCAACCCAAGGGATTTTTAACTTCCCACACCACATAGACATGGTATGAGAGCAACCAGCCTTTGATGACGCTGTAAGTTATACACAGCAGTGGAAATCCAAATTGGCAGAGGTGGGGGCAGGGGGAATCGAACCACCGACTTCAGATTAGGAGTCTGACCTAGAAAAAAGTCAGACACTCTAACCACTCCCCCACAGAGAACACCACATATAAAGAAGTAAATCAGTATGAGTCGCACTGGCACTGGATATAAGGCAGTAAAGCAGTACCGGTGTTGCAGTTTCCACGGCACACCAGTTTGCGAGGGACACATCCATTCAAATGCATTGTCAATGGCCGTGAGGAAATCTTCATACAGAAGAAGTGATATATCTCTACAACCACACCACCTAGAAACAAATCCCTTGGTACACATATAGAAAACATGTGTACCAAAAACATTATATTAAATTGATATGGGTAGGGTTTTGGATTTCTATTAATTTTGAATAAAACTAATGTTTTGCACTGCATGTACCGTCAAACTCAAGGCATTGTCAATGGTCGTGAGCAATCGGCATACAGAAAATACAGCAAAAGTTAAATATCTCTAAAACCACGCCATGTAGAAACAAATCGCTTGGTACACTTATAGAAAACATCTTTACCAAACACATTATATTAAATTTATAAGGTTAGTGACGATGCTGTTCGATTTTGACGCATGCGCAGAAGTGATGTGTCCCTCGCAAACTGGTGTGCCACGGAAATTGCAACACCGGTATGACTCAAAATGCAGAACAAGCAGATCCACTGATTCACACTCAAACAAAGTGGAATGACACACAGTTCCATACTACAAGTATAATCTACACATGAAGAGTTCAGGCGCAAAACCCCATAAACACTGATCCGAATGTTAAGATAAACATTGGATTCAAACCTTCAAAACGTTAATTTTTTTACATTCCTATTTTTTGTTCATTGCTCCATGACCATTTCTTCATAACCGTTCATTTCTTCATAACCTTCATGGAATTAGTAAGAATTACAATTACATTCCGGTAAATTGATCAATTAATAAGTCATTTTTTTGATTGGTGTTTATGGGGATTTGTGACTGAACTCTTCGCATATTTAAATTTGTGTCTTTCGATTATATAACAGCCTGAATTACACTCTCTACCATCAGACTTAACGATCTGTGACACTTCAAGTAAGGATAAGGTAGTGTCAATGCAACCCGAAGAATTGGGCTCATCTTGATATGACCTCAGATGTTGCTAGGACGCAAACAACAAACAAGTGAAATATGCGGTATTATTTACGGGGCAAGCACAGATTTGATTCAAGATGGTTTAATGCTGGGCCGTGTACAAAACAACCCGACCCCAGTAACCCACCTCTTGGCTGGGGGTAGCTAGGAGCGATGACGTCACATTTGCGCTGGTACCGTCCTGCAGGAGAACAGCTACCAGTACCAGTCATACATGTTTTTGTTTTTTTAATAACCTAGATTAATGAAATGGAAATATAACTCAACTATGCCATCATAAAATACTTTAAATCCTATTTTGCTGCAGTTATATCGGTTATTAAAAAAAAGAAGAAGAAGGTTTTGGATGCACAAAACTTTTGACGCACAACAAGGTTTGACAGTGTGTGCATTTTACGTCTGTCATATGTTATGTAAGCATTAGGCGTACGTCCATGTACGTTAGACGTACATTAGTCAAACGTTGTTCACTACGTTGACCTACTTTAAATCTAACGTATGTTTAGCGTTTCTCCAGCATGTCTTGATGTATGTAACACATGACGCATAGTTCTGGCAATCGAATAACGTATATAACGTTCACCGGCGTTCTGTGAACGCCAGTGAGCGTAATTTGAGCATTTTTCACTGGGAGGTACGTTAGCCATACATTGGTCATACATTGGCCATACGCTGTGTATACAGTATGTATACGTGCAACTTTGCCCCACGCGCCAAATCATTTGATGCTTCTCAATGTAAAAAAGCGATTTTATGCGTTGGCGGCATGCTGGCGAGATGCATCGTAATGTGACAGGGTCATTAATAGCTGAGATACTGTCTCCATCTATGTTGACAGGACTCACTCCACAGTGATAATGCACGAGGCTTACCGCAGGAGGCTTCACCTGTGGCCGACACCAGCGCAGAGAGGATGACCGCATCACAGGAACTACCAGAACAGCTCATTCTGCCACCAGAAGTAAGCAGTATGACTCACGCTACCATCACATAGTTTGACCCACACTGCTACTTGATTTAAGGCAGTAAAGCAGTATGACTCACACTGCCACCAGATATAAGGAAGTAAAGCAGTATGACTCACACTGGCACTAAATATAAGGTAGTAAAGTAGTATGACTCACATAGGGTTCCAAGTGAAGAAATCAGGCGCAAAAACCTAGCATCATTCAAGCCAAAATGTAACCGTGACTACCAGGTTTGAGCTGAAGCTGTCATCATTTCCATAATCAATTTATTTTTCACAGAGACCATCATATCCCCTATATAATCCATTAGGACCCTACCCAATATGAAATTGATAGACTTTACCTGTAAACCACTACAACAAATTCCATTTTACAGAGGAGAACTAAAATGAATTTGTTGGTTTTTGCGAATGAACCCTTCAAGTGCTGTCTTGGGTAAGAACCTGATGTAAAGGCCTTGTCACATTACGGCGTATGGCGGGAGCATATTGAAAACCTGCGTTAAGTCCTGCACGTGCCGGCCTATCATGACCTTTGGTGACCTATCGGGTGTTTTTGAGTGTATGCGTAACCTATGAGGAGCGTACGAGGAGTATATGAGAGCATACTGTGACATTTTTTGACGGTTTTGATTGGCATATGGAACCTATGCGTAGCGTATGCGATGCGTAGTGTATGCGTAGCGTATGCGATGCGTAGTGTATGCGTAGCATATGCATAGCATATGCATAGCATATGTGTATGCATAGCATAGCATATGCATAGCGTATGCATAGCGTATGCATAGCGTATGAGTAGCGTATGAGTCAAGATCGATGTCGAGACCTATGGCATATGCTTGGAATACGCTCTGCATACGCTGTGCATACGCTAGGAGTATGCTCCCATATGTAACTCGTAGGTTATGCATAAGCTACATACGCTAGAGATACGCCGGTGACGCAAGTTGAGCATATGCATAACCTACGCCGGTGCACCCCTAGCGTACGAGGAGCATACACCGGTGTACGAGGAGCGTACACCGGCGTATGAGTAGCGTATGAACCATACGCTCCCATAGGTCGAGATTTCTTGAGCATGCACAACAAAATTTGGACGGACGGATGGGAGAAAGCATATGGCAGCGTACAACGGCATATGCCGGCATAGGCCGGCACATGACAGCCTATGCGTAGCATATGCATAGCATATGCATAGCATATGCATAGCGTATGCATAGCGTATGGCGGCGTATGGCGGCATATGCTGACGTATATGACGTAATGCGCCTACGCCGCTGTACGCTCCCGCAAAAAACCCTAATGTGACAGCCCCTTAAGGCATCCCATTTGGATGCGCTACATTGGGTTCCACTTCATGGATTGCTCTAGATCAAATATTCACCCCTACCCAGCGCAGGGGTGAATGACAACGTAGTCTAAATACAAGCGAAACCTGCTTAAGTATGGAACAGGAAGTGGAATTCGTGGATCCAGTATCCAATGCTTATCTATATTGGCACAGAATTGATGAAATGGGCGACATTGCAAAAAAAGAAAGATGGTGACCCCAGAATGCTGTCGATTTGACTTTTAAAGTCCATTAAACTAAATGTTTTGTTACATTTTTCAAATCAGAAGCAGCAGCTGAATATGAAGATGTATGTGAAGAATATATTTTGCTTCTTAAATTAAGAATCTATGTGCTCATTTAATTTACGCAGCATCTCTCCACTTTTTCTAATGGGTTGTTCTTCACCCCTACTCTGTGAAGGGGTGAATCTTTTATCGCATTGGCTATTCGCAGAGCTGCTGCTCTGCGAATTGTAGCCACCAGTACTGTAATCTGCAGAGCTGCAACAAGCAGGTAATCAGGACACTACAGCCGTGTTCACACGGGGGAAAACTAAAGCGATTTAGACAAGTCGAATAATATGAATCGAACTAGCGGCCCGTTCACATGGGCAGTACTTGGGCCGGAAATCGATATCAGCGCATGAGCAAGCCGATACTAACCAGTGCCAGTTTTGGTTAGTCGACGTCGGCACGAGAGAGTGTGGGTTTGACCTAGATATGCATAGACTGAATCATATTGTTTTGGAACCGTAAAGACTTCTTCTGGGCAGTGAAAACCTATAAATAAATGATGACAAAAAATATGTGGACCTCTATCCGGTTCATAGACCAAATTATATAATATGCGCTTTTGATCGACCGGGAAGTCAACAAACTAAGGTCTCGACTGTGCATGCGTGTGACGTCCTTAATCCGCCTCAGTGCGTCCACACGGGCAAAATAAATCGGTTCACAGAAATCGACTCACGTAATCGACCTCCACAAATGGTGTACAGTATCTGGATCACAGGAATCGATTCAGCCCTAATCCGCCTCAGACGCCCGTTCACACGCGAAATCTAACCCAAACTATACAAGTCGATTTCTACGAATCGATTTACATCGCCCGTGTGAACACGGCTTTAGTGACAGCCATAACCACGCTGTTTCCGAGAACATATCACCATTACTCATTAGGCCAAATATAAAGGTGATGGATATAGAATGTCACATTAACAGAACTATCAAATAATTGATATAAATTTATGTAATTTCAAGTAATTATTTTATTGATAGAACTATTTGAAAATAATTTGGAATGTCATTCATAATATAGGCTGCTCGTGTATTAATTTTCTATGGAAGGTTTTGCTATAACTTATAAGTAGGTACGGGAGTATTTGAATGGGTTATGTAGTGATTGTTAGATGGGTAGCATTTTAAGCTAGGTGTATTTGTATAATGTGTATGAGTAGTGAAGATGTGATTTGATGAGATTTGTATTGAAGAGGAATTATGGTTATTGGTTGGACACACACACGGAGGTGATAAAATATGATAGGTAAAATTGGAAGTGGAAATGGGTGCGCGTAGAATGGATTTCTTGTGAAGTTTACACACAGTAATATGTAAGTTGTGAGGAGAAGGTGTATTAAGAATTGGTAATTAAAATAATATAATTTAAGTAGGGATGGGGATGGTGAGATGTGGGGATAGAATATATATTTAATAGGTAATTAAAGTAAAGTTGTATAAAAACCCGGCCCAGTGTCCCAGGGCCTGACTGGGAGTGAGATCTCGTCAGTTCTCGTGAAGTTCAGTCAGCAATATCACATGACCCGTGTGGGCAACGCCCAGCGACGCTCGCGAATCAGGGGGCGCCAGGCACTGCCTAAGGTACGCCTTCATGGGGTTTGCCGTCCTTGCAGTAGGGGTCAATGATGGCGTAATCTAAATACAGGCGAAAGCTGCTTTAGTATGGAACAGGATGTGGAATCCCTGGTTCCAGTATCAAATGGCTACTTATATTGGCACAGAGTTTGTGAAATAAGAGAGAATGCAAAAAGACAAGATGGCGACCGTAGAATGCAATCGATTTCACCTTTAAAGTCCATTAAACTACATGTTTTATTATATTTTACAAATCAAAAGTAGCAGGTAAATATTAAGATGTATGTGAGGAATATATTTTGCTTCTTAAATTGAAAATGTATCTGTTCATTTCTATTTACCCAGCATGTAAATATTTTTTGCCAGTTTTTCTAATGGGATGGTTTTCACCCATATGGGGTGATCTTTTATTTACCTTAACCACTCGTTAGATCAAAGATTCTCGCCTACCCAGAGTATTGGGTGGATGACAACCACGCTTAAATCTGAGCAAAAACTGTATAAAAAGGACTATTACTAAGTTATTTTAATAGAATATGTTATTGCTGAAGTCTTCAGCATTCCAGTAGACATACCAGACTTAATTGTGGACGTTGTTATAGTTCAACTCTCTCCAATATTAGCCATTTGCAATCAATGTAACTTCAAAGTAAAGTAAGATAGATTATAATGATCAAATTAATGTATGTATTGCAAAAAAAGATGACAGAAACTCAAATTCATCGGAGTATGTACCTTTCACGCCGGGTCTGGAGCTGCCGGTGTCAGCTGCCTTGTATCTTAACCTTCCAATACCAGCTGGCTTTTGGGGGTTTTCTTGAAGATTTATGCTGCCTATCATGGATAAGTCTGACTAGTTTTGTTTTCACCATTATACAGGTGGTCAATAGAATGCCTGAGACTACACTTTTACCGACCCAAGGGATTTTTAAACCTCCCACACCACATTGGCATGGTATGAGAGCAACTGCCCTTTAGCGAATGGTAGACAGGAAGTGTAAACACTTATTTGTCTCTCTTTTTTTTGTTTGTTGGTACATTAGTTGTCCCAAGCAGGGGAAATCCCAGTCACAGACGACTGGTCTTCCCCACTCCACTGCTGGTCGATAGAAAGCCAGAGCCTACACTTTTCCCAACCCAAGGAATTTTTAACCTCCCACACCACATAGACATGGTATGAGAGCAACCGGCCTTTGATGACGCTGTAAGTTATACACAGCGGTGGAAATCCAAATTGGCAGAGCTGGGGGCATGGGGAATCGAACCGCTGACCCTCAGATTAGGAGTCTGACCTAGAAAAAAGTCAGACACTCTAACCACTCCACCACAGAGAACGCCACGATGATGATGATGACGCTGTAAGTTATACACAGAGGTGGAAATCCAAATTGGCAGAGGTGATGGCATGGGGAAACAAATAATCAACCTTCAGATTAGGAGTCCAACCTAGAAAAAAATCAGACACTCTAACCACTTCATCACAGAGGACTCCAAAAGTTCTTTATATCCATTGACAATTAGTCTATTCAGACTTGTTGCTTAACGCTGTATAATCCGATGAAAACATAAACTTTTCAAAACCAAAACAGCGATCTCGACTTGATTCTACATATCTAACTTAGATACTGGTGCACTTATCAAACATTTGTCACCACATAGAATTGAATGTCGAGCCAATTTATAGAACCTATTACTGCAGAAGCCAATGGTGTCAGAGTTTTGGCATGCCTGCCAAAATTAATTTATTACATTTGCACTTCAAATATCTCAAAAGTTAGCCATTTTAAATCAAACCTACTCCAAACTAATGTAGGGTAGATCATAAATTCAGAAAATGACAGAAACTCAAAATCATCGAACTACGCAACTATAAGTGAAGGAAATTTTAATTACAGAAAATTGGTCTTCCTCATTCCACTGCTCCTTACCTTATTCTAGTAATGCTGAGCGCCAGGCTATGTAGCGACAAGTATCAATTTTGTAAATCACTAGTTTGACTCAAATGAGAATCAAATTCTAGACCTTCTACATGGGAAGCCTACGCTACTGATTTAACTACCGTGTCTAGTCTCGAGTAATCAATGTTCACACACTGCTTCTTTCAGCAGTGCGCAAGCACGAAGGAAGTCATGAGTGATGCTGAGGGGACTGAGTGCGCCATTTGTCTGAATGACTTCATTGAGGGCCAGCAGATTGGTCTTCTGCCCTGCTGCCACCGCTTCCATGTACAGTGTGCCATCGACTGGTTACAGGTAACAACAAAAATACCGCCTTGATAACATGTTTGAGAAAAACGCTTGGAAAACCTTTCTCCTTGATGGAGCAGCAAGCATATGGAATAGGCTTTCCACCGGAAATAGTTGAAGCTCCATCACTAAATGCATTGTAAAACAGACTCGATAAATTTGGAGTCAGTATCGGTATAGTCATTCCTCGCTGCATGACCACTATAATTATAGCAGGTCATAAAATAGACAGGCCGAATCTGTTAACAGGTTATCATGCCTAAATAAATAAACAGAAGAGGATAAGGATATGTATAAGTGACTAATTATATCACAGCAAGTATTGCACTGTATTGAACAAGCAAACCATGTGAAGAGTTAAGGCACAACATTCAACAAATCGGTTTTAGCTGTTTTCTCTTTAAAAAAATAGAATTTGCTATTTTGCTTTCAAGTTAAATCTATCAATTTCCTATTGTGTAGTGAATTATATAGGGGATGTGTAAGCATCTGTGAACAAAGAGATTTGACTATTGGAATGATAACAGCTTCAGTTCAACCATATATTTATCCAAATAAAATAACTGAACGGCAAAGAAATTCGGACCATGCAACTTTAATGTATGCGTTTTGAAGGGGGAAAACATTGAAACTTACCCTAGCTTATCGATGTATAATTTAATGAAAGGTTCCTATTTTAAAATCAAAACACTGAAAGTAAGAAATATTAGAACAATCAACATGTTTATCTCAGAAAATGACAAAACATCTAAACTATGGGACTATGCAACTTACATTAAAGTTGCATAGTCTGATGGTTTTGAGTTTCTGACATGTTCTGAGATAAATACATTAGGCTGATCGTTATAATGTACCTTACTTTAGCGTGAAGGAACTTTTATTTTGAGATATTTTAAGTGCAACCATGCCAAATAAATTTTGGCAAGCAGGGAAAAACCCTGACATCGTATAGCCTTCTGCAGCAACATCTAAGTTACATAATGTAGAATCAAATTTAGATTATCATTTTGGTTTTGAAAATTTGATGTTTAAGGAGTGTAACCAAAAGAGGCTAGTCATATATCCTACAGATCACTCCCAACTCAAATAGGGTTAATCTGATGGTCACAGTTTTATTAAAGCTGCATCGTCCGATGGTTTTGAGATTGTCATATTCTGAGATAAACATATGCTCATCGCTTTCATCTACCTTCCTTTACTTTGATGCAAGTAACTTTGATATTAAATGGATAACTTTTGAGATATTTTAGTTGCAAACATGCTCAATTAATTTCGGCAAGCAAACACACCAAAACTCTTACACCACAGGTTTCGGTGGTAACAGCTTTTTATTAAATTGCCTCAGTATTCCCTTCTAGTAGTTCTACGCTGTGACAAATATTTAATGAATGCACCAGTATCTAAATTAGATGTGTAGAATCAAATCTAGATAATTCCTTTGGTTTTGAAAATGTAATGTTTTCATCGGACTAATCAAGTTTAAGTGATTTTTTGTTAATTGAAAATAATGTAAAAGCAATAATCATGGAGCTTTAATTCAATGCACTGTAACGTTGGCGGTTCCTTTCCAGCGGAGATCGACCTGTCCTGAGTGTAGGGAGGAGTTACGCCCCTTCCTCCAGTGACCACACTGGGGGGAGCGCCCGACCTACTGACTGACCTACATTTAGTCCACTCTAACTGGCCGTGTCAGCACGGTTTGCCAATGAGTTACGACAGGTGGCGCCACCTCGGTGAATGGAAACTGGTGCAGCATGTTTCCACTAGGTGGCGCCACCACAACTGGCTGGCTTCCCGATTGAGGAATAGGAGTTTTAATAATAATATATGGTTTTCTTACGAGCATGCGTAATGAGCTGTTCCTCACAATTGATGTGAGCAGTTTGATTCTAGCCACTGACGTCAGAGGGCGGGTGGGTGGTGGAAATCGCATATATAAGACCTTTTCCGCGGTGATCTGCTGCCCATATTAGTTCTTCCGCTGCCGCTAGGTGGCGACAGTGTGTAATGATGAAAACGATGAGACAGCAATGATCGAGTAATGATTGATGCACAGGATGAGGCACAATAGTAAATAATTATGTAAATTGGGACACACAGCAATGAGTGATACTGCAAACTGTGAAACACAACGTGAGATACAGCAGGTATAACGGCGAGTATTAATGCAAACTAGGACACACAATCATATATGAATCATACTGCAAACTGTGAGACACAAAGTAATGATACAAACTAGGACACACAAATTGAGTAATGATTCAATTTGATATGTGCACAATGAATCATGCTGCAAACTGTGAGACACAAAGTCATGATGCAAGCTAGGTGCTTCAAGACAAAGCATAAGGCATAAAGTAAGTGATTGTGAAAGTTATGAAACACAATGTGAGTAGTGATGTTAGCTATGAGAGACAAAGTGAGCACTGATGTAATATATAAGGCATAAAGTAAGTAATTGTGGAAGTTATAAAACACAATGTGAGTAACGCTGTAAGCTATAAGAGACAATGTGAGTACTGATGTAATATATAAGGCATAAAGTAAGTAATTGTGGAAGTTATAAAACATAATGTGAGTAACGTTGTAAGCTATACGAGACAGTGAGTGATGATGCAGATTGGTTAATGATGCAAACTATGGCGTGTAAAGCGAGAAGTGATGCTATGAGACACAGACCGAGTAATTTTGTTGTTGGAGTTTTATCTCCTGGCAACATCTAAGGTCATATCCGGATGGGTACTGACTTGTGACGGTGCGCACTCATGGCAGCTTTATAGTGCTGCCCCACTGGGAGACCAGGTCACCAGCACCATGACATGATATCCCACTCAGTCACATTGTCCATACACAGAGCCAACACGTCCTTGCCCTATCCTAATAATGCCGAGTGCCTGGCTAGGAAGCGACAAGTATACATTTTTAAGTCATTGGTTTGACTCGACCAGGTTTCGAAGGTTCGAATCGCATGACATACCAAAATGGGAGACGGACGCTCAGCTCATTTGGCCATCCCGTCTGGCTTTTAACTGGCTTTTTTTGTGTGTAAAATATTTTATTCAGATGATTTTTTTTTCTCAGCACCGAGGCACTGATCTTTCAGCCATAGATATAATTATAAACAAAGATAATCTGGATAACTTGATTCAATGCTCGGATCAATTGTCACAGATCAATTATGGTAAATGTAACCAGAATAATAGCAGTACGAATTGCTACTCGAGGTAGCGAGGATTTATAAATATGTATGGACTCACTATCGGTCTGCTTCAGTACAATCAAACAAATAATGATGATGAGTGCCATTAAGCAATTACAGGGCGCTTTTCTACTTGATAAATAGTTATACGAATTTAGGTAGCTTAAGTGGTTTGATTAGTAATCTGGCATAGTGTAATGGAATTATTGGTCATGGCGCCAGTCTCCTGGGGGTGATGAAAATGGGAAATATTACGCTCAGAGCAGGATTCGAACCCACCCTTATTGCCAGCCCAGGGTTAGTGTGCTAACCATTACACCATCTAGGCTCCCTGATACAATCACCCTATCCACGCCAACCTGAGCAGGATTCGAACCCACCCTTATTGCCAGCCCAGGGTTAGTGTGCTAACCATTACACCATCTAGGCTCCCTGATACAGTCACCCTATCCACGCCAACCTGAGCAGGATTCGAACCCACCCTTATTGCCAGCCCAGGGTTAATGTGCTAACCATTACACCATCTAGGCTCCCTGATACAATCACCCTATCCACGCCAACCTGAGCAGGATTCGAACCCACCCTTATTGCCAGCCCAGGGTTAATGTGCTAACCATTACACCATCTAGGCTCCCTGATACAATCACCCTATCCACGCCAACCTGAGCAGGATTCGAACCCACCCTTATTGCCAGCCCAGGGTTAATGTGCTAACCATTACACCATCTAGGCTCCCTGATACAATCACCCTATCCACGCCAACCTGAGCAGGATTCGAACCCACACTTCTTTCCAGCCCAGGGTTAGTGTGCTAACCATTACACCATCTAGGCTCCCTGATACAATCACCCTATCCACGCCAACATATGTGGCGCCCTTGCCTGAGAGTGAGAGTGAGAGGTAAGCGCGGACTGCTATACTAATGTGTTAGGGTAGTAGAGGTAGCATGGGTGTGGGTCAGGTTTGTTTGTTTGTTGTTGTTTTACGTCCTAGCAACATCTAAGGTCATATCTGGACGGGTACCGACTTGTGAAAGTGCGCACTCATGGCGAGTTTATAGTACTGTCCCACTGGGAAACCAGGCCGCTGGCACCATGACCTGGTATCCCACTCAGTCACATAATCCTGACACTGAGCACACCAGTTGTGGGTCAGGTAGGTTCGCTTGTTTGTTGTTGTTTTATATCCTAGCAACATCTAAGGTCATATCAGGATGGGTACTGACTTTTGGCAGTGCGCACTCATGGCGACTTTATAGTGCTGCCTCACTGGGAGACCAGGGCACCAGCACCATGACCTGATATCCCACTCAGTCACATTATCCTGACACTGTGCCAACCAGTCCTTGCCCTATCCTAATAATGCCGAGTGCCTGGCTAGGAAGCGACAAGTATCAAGTTTTAAGTCATTGGTTTGACTCGACCAGGGTTCGGACCCACGATCCCATGGTTTACCAACACGGGAGACGGACGCTCCAACTCATTCGGCCATCCAGTCTGGTAGGGTCAGGTAGGTGGTTGGTTGTTGCTCATAGGGGGCTGGGAGAAAACATGGCAGAACAAAGGAAGAGGTGGGAAGACAACTTGAGAGAATGGAGAGGCCTAGATTTTGACAAGTCCCAGAGGGCAGTGGAGAACAAAGGGAAAATGGGGAAACAAACTCGTTGCAAAATCAGTTGTGCCCCACTGGGAGACCATGCCACCAGCACCATGATCAAATATCCCACTCACGGTGTCTCGATACTAAACAAACCAGTCTCTTCCCTGTTCTCTTAATGCTGAGTGCCAGGCTAGGTTACAACAAGCATAAATTTGGTAAGTCTTTGGATTGAATCGCTCAGGGTTCAAACACATCATGTCCTGCACGGGAAGCCAGGTGGCGCTTTTACCAATTCAGCCATCCCATCCCTTCCGTGCAAACGACGAAACCCTGACATCCCCACTAGAACCACTATGGGTATGATATTGTCATGGGGGTTGATGAAAATGGGAAATATTGCACGTAGAGTGGGAGTCGAACCCACATCTCTTTGCATTCCGGGCAAGTGTGCTAACCATTTCACCACCTAGGCTCCCTGATATCACCACACTACCCATGCCTACCTGTCTATGTGGCTCCTTGCCTGAGAGGTCAGTGCACACCACTACACTCGTCCCCCTGGAATTGTAAGTCTTGTAATACATACAGGCAAAATGCACTTACATATACATACACAGGGTAGGTTCAACAACTTTACAGTGCGTAGCTTGTATATGATCCTGATCACGGCACCAGTGTTGTGGGGGTGATGAAAATGGGAAATATTTCACCTAGAGCGGGACTCGGACCCACATCTCTTTGCATTCCGGGCAAGAGTGCTAACCATTACACCACCTAGGCTCCCTGATATCACCACACTACCCACGCCTACCTGTCTATGTGGCTCCTTGCCTTGCACTACAATATCTTATTAAATCCATAAATCATGTTGACAATGTGTTATTTATGGTGAAATCAGTTACAGTATTTAGTTGCCTGCCCGGTCTGCTATCACTCTTTGCTATTCTGGTTATTTAATCAAATACAGTAAAACCTCTCTAAATCGACCGACCATGGGAGCGACTTTAAATGGTCCATTTAGGGAGGTGGTCGGTTTATGGAGTTTTCCATTTTGTTACTATATCATTATATGGGCGATCGTTTGGGACCCAAATAAAGCAATCAATATAGGGGAGTGATCGATCTGTGGAGATGGTCGGTTAGAGAGGTTTGACTGTACATTTATTTACATTTCAGTTTCTGCTACTAAAAATGGCTACAGTTTGATGGCTAAAGTCACCTAATAGATATTTTATCGCTTCATTGTGGGTCTTGAGTTCTCACATATTGTGTGTGTATAGGAATCAGGTATGCAGGTATTGCAGGTATAGTAATATCTCACGGAGTTTGACGCCCCTGCCTTGCAGAGTTGGAAACCACTGCCTTGTGGTACAGGTCCTTGACAGAACCGAAGGCTAAGGGAGCAAACCCTAAACAGAAAACCATGTCACTGTGGCAGCATTAAGGGCGGTTGATGTATGGAACTCCCAACATCTCCCGACCAGCCACTGCAGGGAAAAATAGTTTTGCGCCTGTCTTGACATGTTCTTGTCGGTGTGAAACCTCTATTTGCTCCCCGAGAGAGTGCCGCTGGTAACTTGCAAAAAGCCAGCAGCACTTCAACCCTTTTGCAGGCAGCTTTCATGAAATCTCGAACGGATGGGGCTGCCCTCTATGGAAGATCTTCTGATCAAAAAGAATCTCCGGTGGACTGGACACATCATGAGGATGTCATCAGACAGGCTACCAAAGCAGATCCTCTATTCTCAACTGTCTTCTGGCTACAGAAAGAGAGGGCGCCCCCGTCTCCGGTTCAGGGATACCATCAAGAGAAACCTGAAGCTGAGAGACATTAAGACCGACTCATGGATGCAACTCTCACAGCAGAGAGCTAAATGGAGAGCGGCAGTCAAGTATTGAAAGCAGTCTTTGTCGCATCGCGACCGACAGCATGATGATGATGATGATGATGATAGGAATCAAGGCTACGCCTCGGGTGATACTCATCCATAGTCCATCGGGCCTCAAACCCCATATCCGGCAATCATGTCTTAATATCAGGTCTTTTGCATGTATTATATATATCCAGCTTGAAAGCCAGTTTCGCACAGAGAAGTAATGAAAGTTAATTCAGATGATTAAACAGATTTCAACCAATATAGCTGAGATGGCACGACCACAAAAAAGGTTCTATCTGACAAAATGGTGCTTTTGAGATAATGAGGACTGAAGCTGTGCAAAGCAGATAGAACAATATTATTTTTAATATATCTCAGTAAAAAATACCAGTTGAGAAACAGTTGTGTAACTTGCATGATAGCTTTTTGTGGATAGAACATTTTTACATCCATAACACCAATTCGGTCACTTTGTCAGATAGAACCTTTCTATAGTAAGGTCACGAGTTGGGGCTTTTTGTTATGGGAAAGGAAAGGGGGAGAAAGTATTCTCTGTTATGTATTGTTATTGTTATGAGGATTGACTAAGTTTGTTGATTGATATTGATTGTTTAATGCCATGTGATGGACGCAATTATGCCGAAATACAGAGGAGGATGGCCAAGGATAGCGCATCTTTCGGCTGACTATGCCAGAGACTCTGGAACAACCACCATGTGTCCATGTGGGTCAAAGGCAAGATCTACTGTGCAATCGTGCTATCCACCCTACTATACAGAACCGAGGCCTGGACAGTGTACAGATGACAGCTGAAAAAGCTGCATGTCTTCATGATGCGATATCTGCATTCAATCATGAGGCTAACCTGGAAGGACAAAGTGACAGATAAGGAAATACTCGAACGGATGGGGCTGCGCTCTATGGAAGATCTTCTGATCAAAAAGAATCTGTGGTGGACTGGACACTCATGAGGATGTCATCAGACAGGCTACCAAACCAGATCCTCTACTCTCAACTGTCTTCTGGTTACAGAATGAGCGGGTGCCCTCATCTCCAGTTCAAGGATACCATCAAGAGAAACCTGAAGCTGAGAGACATTAAGACCGACTCATGGACATCACTCTCACAGCAGAGAGCTAAATGGAGAGTGGTGGTCATGTAATGAAAGCAGTCTTTGTCGCATCACGACTGACAACATGATGATGATTATGACTGCCATGTCAGCAGCAAGGGCTATATTCATAATGATAGGCTAGTAGTATCTATTCTGTCGTCTTGTCAATTCCATTCACATACCTACATTGAAATTTACAGGAAACTCGGAAATGGTCAGATCCATGCCGAATGATAGTAAAGACCATCTCATCTGTAATTTTGAATTGGTTAGACTTGTGTCAACTGACAGCGAAATCTAACTCACAAAATATAGCCTAGTTTACAGACAGTGATTCAGATAGAGCAGTTGTTTTTATGAACTCTTGTTTGTGTTTTTCATTGGTAAAGAGGTCCCGCATGCTATTTACAATAAAGCTGCATAGTCCGATAAAAGCATCGAAGTTTTCATAACCAAAACAATTACCTACATTTTATCCTACATATCTAACTTAGCTACTGATTCACTTATTAAGCAGTTGTTGCCACAAAGAACGGAATGCTGAGTCAATTTAATAGAATATCTTACCGCTGAAGCCTATGGTGTCAGAGTTTTGGCATTCTTGCCTAAATTAATTTTGAATATTTGCACTTCAAATACCTCCAAAGTTAGCCATTTAAAATGAAAGTTGTTTCAAGCTAAAGTAAGGTAGATTATAACCATCAATCTAATGGATTTATCTCAGAAAATGACAGAAACTCAAAACTATCGGGCTATGCAACTTTAAGACAGTGTTCAACAAACCCATGAAATACACACACGCAACCGGGATGTGTAGAATTAATTGAAAATGTAAGGTATATGGATTATAATAAAGGCATACATATATAACTGCATGAGCATGTATGTACACATGCATACACATACCTAGATAAAGGATTCACCCGGTACTCACAGTACACGGGTGAATACCAACCCTATATAAAAACGGTCGAAAATGCGGGTCAATGAATTGAGAGCCTAATTTCACAATCTAAGAAGCAACAATTATTCTTTACATATGTCTTATTGATAGCCCGCTACCTTTGAGTTGAAAAATATAATATAATATCTAGTTTAATAAGATTTAAAAGTGAAATCGACGGCGTTCTGCGGCCGCCATCTTGTCTTTTTGCATTCTCTCCTATTTCACCAGCTCTGTGCCTATATAAGTATCCATTTGATACTGGAGGCAGGCATTCTACTCCATGTTCCATACTAAAGCTATTTTCACCCGTATTTAGACTGCGTTGTCGTCCACCCATGTACTGTGAGTACCGGTTGAATCCTTTATCTAACACCTACCTAGCCATGCAGGAATGTCTTTGGTTATACCTTATATTGTTATTGGTCCATGCTTTCATTTCTAATGGATCAAGTCAAACAACATTTTGTTTTCTGTTTACAATAATCGTGCAATCTTGTACCTATCGACAAGCACCAGAAACCAGTGGATTAAGGGACCTGTCGGGGTCTAATTAGTCACATTAACTAATTAGCCCAAAAAGAGTTACATGTTTGTTTACTTGGGTTTTAAATCTTAAAGCTGCAGTCCGATGAAGCATCAAATTTTCCAAACCAAAACAATTACCTAGATTTGATTGTGCATATCTAACTTAGATACTGGTGCACTTATTAAGCATGTGTTGTAACATATAAGGGAATATTATATCAATTTAATAGAACATGTTACTGCACAAGCAGTAGGTTTCCATGATGTCAGGTTTGGTGTGTTTGCCCAAATTAATATTACATGTTTGCACTTCAAATACCTCGAAAGTTAAACATTTAAAATGAAACTCACTTCAACCTAAGGTAAGATGGCTTATAACATTTAATTTAATATAAATTTAATATATCTATCTCAGAAAAATTACAGAAACTCAAAATCATCGGACTATACACCTTTAACATCAAGATGAGTACCGACTTGTGACGGTGCACACTGATGATGAATTTATAGTGCTGCCTCAATGGAATACCATTCCATGGTCACCACGAATGGATATTCCACTCAGTCACATTATGCTGGCACAGCCAACCAGCCTTTGCCCTATCCTAGTACTGCCTAGTCCTGTCAGTGTAGTGGTAAGTATCAACTCTGTCTTTGGTCTTTGGTTTGACTCAGCCAATTTCTCACCCATGTAGCGATTGTTCTACCCAGTCGGTCATCTTGTACGGTTAAAATAGTTCCATTAGGAGAACAGCCCTTGTCAGGTGTTATGTGCTTGTTTCGATGCTTCATTCTGCCAATCATGTTACCTGTGAACTGTGAGATTGATTAAACATGAAATATATTTTACGAAGTATTTGAATCTGATCTCTACGTGCTGCGGTTCCATTTCCATTCTCAAATCAATTTCCTAAAAAGAACATACTTTACTCAAAAAAAGAATAGTCTACTGTGTTAATGGGTAAATAGAAGATAGTCTACTGTAATAATTAGTAAAAGGACCATCCAAATAAAAGCAGAATCTATATTCATATGAAGGTTTATATGTTGTGCATATGTCAGAGTTGAAATAGTTTTTGTTCGCCTCATGATTTTTTTTTTTTTTTGTAAATATAGTTTATTCATTGAATAAAGTCTTTTGTCAGTGCCGTGGCACTGGTCTTCCAGCCATGTGACAATACAGTTATTTACAATATATGCAGCTAGCCCAAACCAGCTGAAATAACAATATCAAACATTCAAAGACTTACATATGGTATAGTTTGACAATTCACATACAAAAATAGCAGTTATATGTTGTATTCCTACACACCTGATACATACATGTGTATTGATTAGACCTTTACATTACGGAGTGGTTAGGTGCATAGTTTTCCTTCATAGGTTTGTATGCCTACCATGTTGTGAACTGCAAAACTATCATGTTGTTGGAGTTAACATTTTGAGATGGAGTGAGTGTCAGTAGAATGGTTTGTTTATTCTGTTAGATAGAGTGTGGCTAGCTTATATGGTTATGCCTAAGAGGTCAATACTTCAGGTGTGTTTTTTTGACTACATGAAGTAGTTTGAGTAAGTAGGTTGTTAGTAATGATGGGATAAACAATGCTTGGAGGATTGTATGTTTCAGTCATTTAGTAGTCTAGTACAGACTTTATTAGTGTCTATGTTTGTACAAAGACCCTATAATACCAAGACAGCTCACTCAGCCCGTACCGTGCAACCAAAATGATCAAACCCACCACTTGGTGTGCTGGCTGTTCCCCCGGCTAAACAGATGCCACAATATATGCACAAATGTATATATGAATGTGAAAGCTGTGTGACGATGGCGATGATGATGTGTGCCTGTTCATAGCAATCCGATATTGATGTGTATTCACGCTTACCCGCCTCATGCATGATATAACCGTATGTGTTTACATGTGAAACACCAACCAGCAGCTGAGTCGATCAAACCCACCACAAGGTGGCACCGCAAAATTTACATCACATGGGAGAGATAGGGAGTGAGCTGTCCCAGTACCACAGGGCCCCCGGTCTATAGCAATACTACCAGACTGACACACCTTTCCGAATTTGCTGGGCAAATAATTTGTACGGTGGATAACTTGGTTTGTTGGCAGCAGGCAAAGGAGCGCATGGGGTGGTGGGAGGGAGCAGGGTGGCCATAGGTGCTTATAATAGATAGCTAATTAAATATGGCGACCTCATCTTATACAAATTGAGAAGGCTGCTCAAATTAATCGTGTAGCATCCATTCATAACATCATTTCAACTAACATCTTGTTAGCACACAGAAGAAATTCGAACAAGATTTTATTTATTACAGCTATGCCAAAGGAATTGATTCTTACAAGAAGTTTTAAAAATCGTTTGGGTAGATGTATGGTGTCAATTCTCATATTTTCACTTCAGCACAAAATCATATAAGCATATTTTGGAAACATGTTGTGGGATAGATTAAATATGTGTAGCACTGCTAACTTACTTCATACACAGAGGCAGCATTAACTACTTGACTTAGTACCCAAACAAAGAAGGCAATGTCATTAACACTGTAATGTGAGAACCACAATTGTAGTACACAGTTTCAGAGAATGACCCATATATAAATAGCTGTATTGTCACAAACCTAGAAGAGCTTGATTGATTGATTGATTGATTGGTGGTTGCTTTACGCCATGTCGGCAGCATAGGCCATATTCACGGCGAGAAAGTTTTGTTTTTTGTTCAAACCATCGCTTTTACATGTAAAAGCAGACAATCAATTATGTGCCAATAGACACTCATTAAATTAGAAAGCTGGCAATCATATATTTGTGGTCAAGGGAAACAACTTCCCATAGAAAAAGAAAAGATTTATTAATAATTGATAGAATCTATTTAGTAAACTATATGAGAGGATTAACCAGTCCAATATATTATTTAGACTTTGACATATTCACGGCGAGAAAGTTTTGTTTTTTGTTCAAACCATCGCTTTTACATGTAAAAGCAGACAATCAATTATGTGCCAATAGACACTCATTAAATTAGAAAGCTCACAATCATATATTTGTGGTCAAGGGAAACAAATTCCCATAGAAAAAGAAAAGTTTTATTAATAATTGATAGAATCTATTTAGTAAACTCCAGCTGCCCTCAAAAAGGCTAAAATGTTTTCCTGTTTTACCTTAGTAAAAAGGTCATGCATACTGTCTGCAGTGTAGAACTGTTGGCGCAGGGCCAAAATTCAACGCAACTTAGTAAAATGTGTTTGAGTGTCAGCGGGGACTGACACTCAAACACAGCGGGGACTGACACTCTAGAAGAGCAGTGCCCTGGCACTGATTAAAGCATTTATTCAAAGAATAAAGTGTTTATAACGATAACAAATTAGTCAGAATCCTACTTTTAATTTTGCCAGCTAACTGACTTGTAAAATTGCACACAGATATAGGCATTACTCTATCCTACTGCAAGGTTATCCAGTTTGGTTATCCACATGTTTTAACTGTGAAGTGATCCTTATTATATCTTACTGCATGGTGGTATGCATATGGTAATCTGCCTGGTTTCACAGTGAAGTCATCCTTGATATATCTTAGTGCACTGTAATCCAGCTTAGTAATCCACATGATTACATGGTGAACTAATGCTTATTATATCTAACTGTAGAGCAAATCCAGTTTCGTAATCCACCTGTTGTCACAGTGAAGTAATCCTTTCTATATCTTACTGCCGGGTGATCCAGTTTGGTAATCCTACTAGATTTTCATAATTGGTTGGGTGTTTATTGGAGTTTTACATCCTGGTAACATCTCAGGTCATATCAGGATGGGTACCAACTTGTGGCAGTCCGCACTCATGGCAACTTTATAGTGCTGTCCCACTGGGAGACCAGACTGCCAGCGCCATGACTCGATATCCCACTCAGTCATATTATCCTGACACTGAGCTAACCAGCACTTGCCCTATACTATTAATGTTGAAATCAAGGCTAGGAAACGACAGGTGTAAATTTTATAAGTCATTGGTTTGACTCGACCGGAAACCAAACTCTCGATCTCCCACACGCGAGGCCCGCGCTCTACCGTACCCAGTCATATTTTGATGATGAAGTACTCCATACTAATTATATTTTACTGCCAGGTAATCCACGTTGATTATCCAGTTTGGTAATTCGACTATATTTTGATGAAGTAACTGATCACCTATTTGGTGCAGAATCGTGGGTTAGTTATGGTCATCGTTTTGAGGCTATCGACAATAATTCAATGTCACTAATTTTATTCAAAATCATCAACTAGGACCTTTAGCAATGTTCTGGTGCAATATCAAAATCATATTTGAATATCACCTATTTGGTGCAGAATCGTGGGTTAGTCATGGTCATCGTTTCGAGGCTATATCGACAATAATTCAATGTCACTAATTTTCTTCAAAATCATCAACTAGGACCTTTAGCAATGTTCTGGTGCAATATCAAAATCATATTTCAATATCACCTATTTGGTGCAGAATCGTGGGTTAGTCATGGTCATCGTTTCGAGGCTATATCGACAATAATTCAATGTCACTAATTTTCTTCAAAATCATCAACTAGGACCTTTAGCAATGTTCTGGTGCAATATCAAAATCATATTTCAATATCACCTATTTCGTGCAGAATCGTGGGTTAGTCATGGTCATTGTTTCGAGGCTATATCGACAATAATTCAATGTCACTAATTTTCTTCAAAATCATCAACTAGGACCTTTAGCAATGTTCTGGTGCAATATCAAAATCATATTTCAATATCACCTATTTCGTGCAGAATCGTGGGTTAGTCATGGTCATCGTTTCGAGGCTATATCGACAATAATTCAATGTCACTAATTTTGTTCAAAATCATCAACTAGGACCTTTAGCAATGTTCTGGTGCAATATCAAAATCATATTTCAATATCACCTATTTTGAGGAGAATCATGGGCTATCGACAATAATTCAATGTCACTAATTTTCTTCAAAATCATCAACTAGGACCTTTAGCAATGTTCTGGTGCAATATCAAAATCATATTTCAATATCACCTATTTGGTGCAGAATCGTGGGTTAGTCATGGTCATCGTTTCGAGGCTATATCGACAATAATTCAATGTCACTAATTTTCTTCAAAATCATCAACTAGGACCTTTAGCAATGTTCTGGTGCAATATCAAAATCATATTTCAATATCACCTATTTGGTGCAGAATCGTGGGTTAGTCATGGTCATCGTTTCGAGGCTATATCGACAATAATTCAATGTCACTAATTTTCTTCAAAATCATCAACTAGGACCTTTAGCAATGTTCTGGTGCAATATCAAAATCATATTTCAATATCACCTATTTGGTGCAGAATCGTGGGTTAGTCATGGTCATCGTTTCGAGGCTATATCGACAATAATTCAATGTCACTAATTTTCTTCAAAATCATCAACTAGGACCTTTAGCAATGTTCTGGTGCAATATCAAAATCATATTTCAATATCACCTATTTCGTGCAGAATCGTGGGTTAGTCATGGTCATCGTTTCGAGGCTATATCGACAATAATTCAATGTCACTAATTTTCTTCAAAATCATCAACTAGGACCTTTAGCAATGTTCTGGTGCAATATCAAAATCATATTTCAATATCACCTATTTCGTGCAGAATCGTGGGTTAGTCATGGTCATCGTTTCGAGGCTATATCGACAATAATTCAATGTCACTAATTTTCTTCAAAATCATCAACTAGGACCTTTAGCAATGTTCTGGTGCAATATCAAAATCATATTTCAATATCACCTATTTGGTGCAGAATCGTGGGTTAGTCATGGTCATCGTTTCGAGGCTATATCGACAATAATTCAATGTCACTAATTTTCTTCAAAATCATCAACTAGGACCTTTAGCAATGTTCTGGTGCAATATCAAAATCATATTTCAATATCACCTATTTGGTGCAGAATCGTGGGTTAGTCATGGTCATCGTTTCGAGGCTATATCGACAATAATTCAATGTCACTAATTTTCTTCAAAATCATCAACTAGGACCTTTAGCAATGTTCTGGTGCAATATCAAAATCATATTTCAATATCACCTATTTGGTGCAGAATCGTGGGTTAGTCATGGTCATCGTTTCGAGGCTATATCGACAATAATTCAATGTCACTAATTTTCTTCAAAATCATCAACTAGGACCTTTAGCAATGTTCTGGTGCAATATCAAAATCATATTTCAATATCACCTATTTGGTGCAGAATCGTGGGTTAGTCATGGTCATCGTTTCGAGGCTATATCGACAATAATTCAATGTCACTAATTTTCTTCAAAATCATCAACTAGGACCTTTAGCAATGTTCTGGTGCAATATCAAAATCATATTTCAATATCACCTATTTCGTGCAGAATCGTGGGTTAGTCATGGTCATCGTTTCGAGGCTATATCGACAATAATTCAATGTCACTAATTTTCTTCAAAATCATCAACTAGGACCTTTAGCAATGTTCTGGTGCAATATCAAAATCATATTTCAATATCACCTATTTGGTGCAGAATCGTGGGTTAGTCATGGTCATCGTTTCGAGGCTATATCGACAATAATTCAATGTCACTAATTTTCTTCAAAATCATCAACTAGGACCTTTAGCAATGTTCTGGTGCAATATCAAAATCATATTTCAATATCACCTATTTGGTGCAGAATCGTGGGTTAGTCATGGTCATCGTTTCGAGGCTATATCGACAATAATTCAATGTCACTAATTTTCTTCAAAATCATCAACTAGGACCTTTAGCAATGTTCTGGTGCAATATCAAAATCATATTTCAATATCACCTATTTCGTGCAGAATCGTGGGTTAGTCATGGTCATCGTTTCGAGGCTATATCGACAATAATTCAATGTCACTAATTTTCTTCAAAATCATCAACTAGGACCTTTAGCAATGTTCTGGTGCAATATCAAAATCATATTTCAATATCACCTATTTGGTGCAGAATCGTGGGTTAGTCATGGTCATCGTTTCGAGGCTATATCGACAATAATTCAATGTCACTAATTTTCTTCAAAATCATCAACTAGGACCTTTAGCAATGTTCTGGTGCAATATCAAAATCATATTTCAATATCACCTATTTGGTGCAGAATCGTGGGTTAGTCATGGTCATCGTTTCGAGGCTATATCGACAATAATTCAATGTCACTAATTTTCTTCAAAATCATCAACTAGGACCTTTAGCAATGTTCTGGTGCAATATCAAAATCATATTTCAATATCACCTATTTCGTGCAGAATCGTGGGTTAGTCATGGTCATCGTTTCGAGGCTATATCGACAATAATTCAATGTCACTAATTTTCTTCAAAATCATCAACTAGGACCTTTAGCAATGTTCTGGTGCAATATCAAAATCATATTTCAATATCACCTATTTGGTGCAGAATCGTGGGTTAGTCATGGTCATCGTTTCGAGGCTATATCGACAATAATTCAATGTCACTAATTTTCTTCAAAATCATCAACTAGGACCTTTAGCAATGTTCTGGTGCAATATCAAAATCATATTTCAATATCACCTATTTGGTGCAGAATCGTGGGTTAGTCATGGTCATCGTTTCGAGGCTATATCGACAATAATTCAATGTCACTAATTTTCTTCAAAATCATCAACTAGGACCTTTAGCAATGTTCTGGTGCAATATCAAAATCATATTTCAATATCACCTATTTGGTGCAGAATCGTGGGTTAGTCATGGTCATCGTTTCGAGGCTATATCGACAATAATTCAATGTCACTAATTTTCTTCAAAATCATCAACTAGGACCTTTAGCAATGTTCTGGTGCAATATCAAAATCATATTTCAATATCACCTATTTGGTGCAGAATCGTGGGTTAGTCATGGTCATCGTTTCGAGGCTATATCGACAATAATTCAATGTCACTAATTTTCTTCAAAATCATCAACTAGGACCTTTAGCAATGTTCTGGTGCAATATCAAAATCATATTTCAATATCACCTATTTGGTGCAGAATCGTGGGTTAGTCATGGTCATCGTTTCGAGGCTATATCGACAATAATTCAATGTCACTAATTTTCTTCAAAATCATCAACTAGGACCTTTAGCAATGTTCTGGTGCAATATCAAAATCATATTTCAATATCACCTATTTGGTGCAGAATCGTGGGTTAGTCATGGTCATCGTTTCGAGGCTATATCGACAATAATTCAATGTCACTAATTTTCTTCAAAATCATCAACTAGGACCTTTAGCAATGTTCTGGTGCAATATCAAAATCATATTTCAATATCACCTATTTGGTGCAGAATCGTGGGTTAGTCATGGTCATCGTTTCGAGGCTATATCGACAATAATTCAATGTCACTAATTTTCTTCAAAATCATCAACTAGGACCTTTAGCAATGTTCTGGTGCAATATCAAAATCATATTTCAATATCACCTATTTGGTGCAGAATCGTGGGTTAGTCATGGTCATCGTTTCGAGGCTATATCGACAATAATTCAATGTCACTAATTTTCTTCAAAATCATCAACTAGGACCTTTAGCAATGTTCTGGTGCAATATCAAAATCATATTTCAATATCACCTATTTGGTGCAGAATCGTGGGTTAGTCATGGTCATCGTTTCGAGGCTATATCGACAATAATTCAATGTCACTAATTTTCTTCAAAATCATCAACTAGGACCTTTAGCAATGTTCTGGTGCAATATCAAAATCATATTTCAATATCACCTATTTGGTGCAGAATCGTGGGTTAGTCATGGTCATCGTTTCGAGGCTATATCGACAATAATTCAATGTCACTAATTTTCTTCAAAATCATCAACTAGGACCTTTAGCAATGTTCTGGTGCAATATCGAAATCATATTTCAATATCACCTATTTGGTGCAGAATGGTGGGTTAGTCATGGTCATCGTTTCGAGGCTATATCGACAATAATTCAATGTCACTAATTTTCTTCAAAATCATCAACTAGGACCTTTAGCAATGTTCTGGTGCAATATCAAAATCATATTTCAATATCACCTATTTGGTGCAGAATCGTGGGTTAGTCATGGTCATCGTTTCGAGGCTATATCGACAATAATTCAATGTCACTAATTTTCTTCAAAATCATCAACTAGGACCTTTAGCAATGTTCTGGTGCAATATCAAAATCATATTTCAATATCACCTATTTCGTGCAGAATCGTGGGTTAGTCATGGTCATCGTTTCGAGGCTATATCGACAATAATTCAATGTCACTAATTTTCTTCAAAATCATCAACTAGGACCTTTAGCAATGTTCTGGTGCAATATCAAAATCATATTTCAATATCACCTATTTGGTGCAGAATCGTGGGTTAGTCATGGTCATCGTTTCGAGGCTATATCGACAATAATTCAATGTCACTAATTTTCTTCAAAATCATCAACTAGGACCTTTAGCAATGTTCTGGTGCAATATCAAAATCATATTTCAATATCACCTATTTGGTGCAGAATCGTGGGTTAGTCATGGTCATCGTTTCGAGGCTATATCGACAATAATTCAATGTCACTAATTTTCTTCAAAATCATCAACTAGGACCTTTAGCAATGTTCTGGTGCAATATCAAAATCATATTTCAATATCACCTATTTGGTGCAGAATCGTGGGTTAGTCATGGTCATCGTTTCGAGGCTATATCGACAATAATTCAATGTCACTAATTTTCTTCAAAATCATCAACTAGGACCTTTAGCAATGTTCTGGTGCAATATCAAAATCATATTTCAATATCACCTATTTGGTGCAGAATCATGGGTTAGTCATGGTCATCGTTTCGAGGCTATATCGACAATAATTCAATGTCACTAATTTTCTTCAAAATCATCAACTAGGACCTTTAGCAATGTTCTGGTGCAATATCAAAATCATATTTCAATATCACCTATTTCGTGCAGAATCGTGGGTTAGTCATGGTCATCGTTTCGAGGCTATATCGACAATAATTCAATGTCACTAATTTTCTTCAAAATCATCAACTAGGACCTTTAGCAATGTTCTGGTGCAATATCAAAATCATATTTCAATATCACCTATTTGGTGCAGAATCGTGGGTTAGTCATGGTCATCGTTTCGAGGCTATATCGACAATAATTCAATGTCACTAATTTTCTTCAAAATCATCAACTAGGACCTTTAGCAATGTTCTGGTGCAATATCAAAATCATATTTCAATATCACCTATTTCGTGCAGAATCGTGGGTTAGTCATGGTCATCGTTTCGAGGCTATATCGACAATAATTCAATGTCACTAATTTTCTTCAAAATCATCAACTAGGACCTTTAGCAATGTTCTGGTGCAATATCAAAATCATATTTCAATATCACCTATTTGGTGCAGAATCGTGGGTTAGTCATGGTCATCGTTTCGAGGCTATATCGACAATAATTCAATGTCACTAATTTTCTTCAAAATCATCAACTAGGACCTTTAGCAATGTTCTGGTGCAATATCAAAATCATATTTCAATATCACCTATTTGGTGCAGAATCGTGGGTTAGTCATGGTCATCGTTTCGAGGCTATATCGACAATAATTCAATGTCACTAATTTTCTTCAAAATCATCAACTAGGACCTTTAGCAATGTTCTGGTGCAATATCAAAATCATATTTCAATATCACCTATTTGGTGCAGAATCGTGGGTTAGTCATGGTCATCGTTTCGAGGCTATATCGACAATAATTCAATGTCACTAATTTTCTTCAAAATCATCAACTAGGACCTTTAGCAATGTTCTGGTGCAATATCAAAATCATATTTCAATATCACCTATTTGGTGCAGAATCGTGGGTTAGTCATGGTCATCGTTTCGAGGCTATATCGACAATAATTCAATGTCACTAATTTTCTTCAAAATCATCAACTAGGACCTTTAGCAATGTTCTGGTGCAATATCAAAATCATATTTCAATATCACCTATTTGGTGCAGAATCGTGGGTTAGTCATGGTCATCGTTTCGAGGCTATATCGACAATAATTCAATGTCACTAATTTTCTTCAAAATCATCAACTAGGACCTTTAGCAATGTTCTGGTGCAATATCAAAATCATATTTCAATATCACCTATTTGGTACAGAAACCGTGGTTTAGTCCAATAAGGAACCCTTTCTAATAATTTCGACAAAATTCAATGTCACTAAATTTTCCCCTTCAAAATCATCACTCAGGACCTTTAGCAATGTTCTGGGGCAATCATCAAAATTATAATTTCAATATCACCTATTTGGAGCAGAATCGTGGGTTACCACTTGGTCATCGTTTCGCAGGCTATATCGACCAATAATCTCAATGTCACTAATTTTCTTCAAAATCATCACTAGGACCTTAGCAATGTTCCTGGTGCAATATCAAAATCATATTTCAATATCAGCTATTTCATGCAGAATCGATGGGTTACTCATGGTCATCGTTTCGAGGCTATATCGACAATAATTCAATGTCACTAATTTTCTTCAAAATCATCAACTAGGACCTTTAGCAATGTTCTGGTGCAATATCAAAATCATATTTCAATATCACCTATTTCGTGCAGAATCGTGGGTTACTCATGGTCATCGTTTCGAGGCTATATCAACAATAATTCAATGTCACTAATTTTCTTCAAAATCATCAACTAGGACCTTTAGCAATGTTCTGGTGCAATATCAAAATCATATTTCAATATCACCTATTTGGTGCAGAATCATGGGTTACTCATGGTCATCGTTTCGAGGCTATATCGACAATAATTCAATGTCACTAATTTTCTTCAAAATCATCAACTAGGACCTTTAGCAATGTTCAGGTGCAATATCAAAATCATATTTCAATATCACCTNNT